>VRLP01007272.1:0-22780 GCA_009660295.1 Lophius piscatorius | reverse complement strand
TGTGTGTGTGTGTGTGTGTGTGTGTGTGTGTGTGTGTGTGTGTGTGTGTGTGTGTGTGTGTGTGTGTGTGTGTGTGTGTGTGTGTGTGTGTGTGTGTGTGTATAAAGAGAGTTGCCTTGAATGTTCCTTAACCCTGCAGCAGTTTGAAGTTTAAGTGACAGTGATGATATCATGGAGAAGACTTTTTTTTAATACCAGCCTATTTTGCGTTGATCCATTGCAGATATCCCCATGTCCGTCGGCATAATCGACCCCAGGGCTAACCCTACTCAGCTTAACACTGTGGAGTTCCTCTGGGACCCATCAAAAAGAACCTCAGTTTTTATCCAGGTAGCATGACAGACATCACTGGGTTTCCTGAATTACATCTCCCTCATTAAAAAGCACCACGGAGCTAACTAAGATTAACATTCAGTGTGTTTGGTAAAAGCAACGTCTCCCCGTAAGACAGTGATATATAATACAACAGTTTCCCCCCCTCCCCCCCTCCCTTTTTTATTTAAAAATTTAATTTCATTCACCAAAGTCTCATGAGTATAAATTGAATTATTGATGGACTATTCCTTATTAGGTACACTGCATCAGCACAGAATTCACCATGCGGAAACATGGCGGAGAGAAGGGTGTGCCTTTCCGCGTCCAGATTGACACATTCAAAGAGAACGAGAATGAAGAGTACACGGAACACCTCCACTCCGCCTCCTGCCAGGTCAAGGTCTTCAAGGTGAGGAAGATGTTCCGCAATGAAAACGTTTTCTTTCTTTCTTTCTTTCTTTCTTTTTTTGAATTTGTACACGCCCCTTATCGAACCCCCGACATGACGTGTTTCAGCCTAAAGGTGCAGACAGGAAACAGAAGACGGACAGGGAGAAGATGGAGAAGAGGGCGCCGCAGGAGAAGGAGAAGTACCAGGTGTCCTATGAAACCACAATCCTGACAGAGGTTAGTACGACACTACGGTTTTTAATGCACATGTTGAGGTACTCCCAGAAGTCTCTTTAAGGTCCTGAGGGAACGTCAGCCTGATTCTTGCATGAAAATCCAGGTTCCTCTCACCAAGCTAACTGCTTGTAACACAGAGAAGGTTCTCTCCATAAAAAGGAAGCTCCTCTCTTTTCCATAAAAGGCTAGATCCTTTTAGACGGCACTAAAATAACACATTTATATTATTCCTTTTTCAGTTGGGTTACTTTGGGTTTACAAGAACAAGGGTGAGGTTCAGAGCTGCGATAGCTACAGAGGTATAAAGCTGGTGATCCACACAATGAAGATCTGGGAAAGAGTCGTGGAAGCTAGTTGAAGAAAAGACCCAACATTTGTGAGCAGCAGGACGATTTCATGCTAAGAAAGAGTTCTACAGATTAGATGTTTCTGAGAGTGCTGATGGAGAAGCACAGAGAAGGTCAGAAGGAGCTGATGGAGAAGCACAGAGAAGGTCAGAAGGAGCTGATGGAGAAGAACAGAGAAGGTCAGAAGGAGCTGATGGAGAAGAACAGAGAAGGTCAGAAGGAGCTGATGAAGTACAGAGAAGGTCAGAAGGAGCTGATGGAGAAGAACAGAGAAGGTCAGAAGGAGCTGATGAAGTATAGAGAAGGTCAGAAGGAGCTTCTTGTTTGCTGTGGTGATGGACAGACTGACAGAGGAGGTCAGCAGGATTCTCCATGGTATATGATGTTGTTTGAGAACATTGTGATCTGTAGTGGGAGCAGGTGGAGGTACGTGGAGAGGTGGATGGAGGTATGTGCTGGAGAGCAGAGGAATGGAGGTCAGTGGCAGCGAGACAGAATACATTTGTGAGGAGTGGAGGTGGAGAAGGTGCAGGAGTTTGGGTTAGGACTTGGGTTCAACGGTTCAGAGCAATGGTGAGTGTGGAGAAAGTGAATTAGAAGTAGGAATGAATTGTGAGGGAAAGCAGGATCTTACAATGGTGATGGCATCAATCAATCTGGGGTTATTTGATGGACGTCTGGTTTTTCTGCAGTGTTCTCCCTGGCCTGAGGTCACGTACGTCAGCAACTCCCCGTCTCCCAGCTTCAACAGTCCACACAACAGCTTTCCAGTAGCGGAAGGGTACGAGTGTTTCACGATTCCTCCTCATACTTCACGATTGATGCTGCTTGAATTTGAGTGACCACATGTAGCTCCTTCTTCCCCGAGGGGAAATCTGTATCCTACCTTGTTTCTGACACGTTGAACTCTTCCCCCTCTTTAGAAATGGATCCCCGAACCACCTGCCTGAGCCCGTCATTCAGGTAGCAGATGTAAGTACGTGCATTTTGGGTTTTGCGGCCTGGCTTCCTCCTCCGCCCACGACGCATTAACATTCACACACGCAAAGCTGATGTCAAACTGCTGCCTCCCACACGCAAAAAAGCCTTTATTGAAGACGCCATTAAAAACTCAACATGTACTGTACTTTTCTTCCTGGTTGCGTACTCTGGTTGTGTACTCGTAGGAGAGCGAGGGGAGATGGTGCTCCGTTAAATCGATTGCAGATGGCGTCGTTCTCGCACATTAATATTCCAGCGCTCCCAACCAAACTCAAGTGTTCTCTACACAGATAGATAAATGAATGAATGTATGGACAAACCGTCTGAAGCCTCCATATTTTAACCTTGAAAGACGTCCGAATGTTTTATGCTAAATTCACACACACACACGTACTTACGTTTGTAGATGTTGTATGTAGTTTTGTTAAGGTTGATAACATCATTGAAGGTATAAGATTGAATAGAAATACATTTTTCCCGCCCTTAGATTCTCTCGGTCAAACAGGTTAAGTTGATCCTAGTTAACTTCAGCTTGGATCCTGTATTTAAAGTAAGCCTTCATTTCTCCCCTTTTCCCTTGAATTTAGGAGAGGACGTCCTTGTAATCTTCTTTGTGTCGCTTCAGTGTTCTCGCGGCATGTGACTTCTTGGCTTCAACGCCGGGATCCTCTGAGGCATTCCTGCAATAAAGTGTTTTATTTTGGGCTCTTCTCAGAATCTGTTACCAACCGCGACGCCACAAGACGCACAACAGTGGCTGCTGAGAAACCGCTTCTCGCCCTTCTGTCGGCTCTTCACCAACTTCTCAGGTAAAACGTCTCTTCACTCCAGAATCCGCTGACTGGGGACCCCCCAGAAAAGGAAAAAACCCATAAATGAACCTCTCAGTCCTTCATCTCCTGGTGTAAACCTCACTGACATCAAACGAGGCAGGGCTGAACTTTATGCCTTCGGATTAACGTAGGTTTAAAAAAAAGGTTTACGTGAGGCGATCGGACGTCTGTGGAGGTTAACTGTCGTTACTCGTGTCAGGAAATCTCATGCTTCAAGTTTTCATGAGTCAATCTGAAGACCAGATTTATTTATTTTTTTACCCGGGAGTGGTATTCCTAGGATCCAGCTTTAGTTGGGTCTCAGATGGGACACTGGGAGACATATGTTCCATTCCTTTTGTTTCCGTATCTGGGGTGGGACTTTGTTGGCAACAAAGAAGGGAGACAACCCCCTCCCCGGCAACACTCTCCAGCTCATCCAGGAGGATCCTGAGGCGTTCCCAGGTCAGATATATAATCCCTCCAGCGAGTTCTGGCTTTACCTCAGGTCAACTCCCAGTTAGACGCCCTAATCCGAAGCCCAATCCACCTCAACCGGCTCCTTTAAACGAGAAGAAGCGGCGGCTCCACTCCGAACTCGGCCTCCTAATGGTACCTCTGAGGCCGAGTCCAGCCCCCCTTCAAAGGAAGCTCATTTGAGCCGCTTGTGTCCTTGACCCCACCCTTTGGTTCTCTAGCAGGAGCTCAGGACCAGAAGTGAGGGTTGGAATGTAGATGGAAACGGTAGATTTAGAGCTATGCCTAACGACTCAGCTCTTTCTTCTCCACAACGGACCGATACAACACCGTCATTACTGGGCACTACTTTACTTTATATGAAACTTAACTTGTCAATTGAGAAAAAGAGCTTTTTATTTCCTCAAGCAAACACATGCTTTTGTAGATCTTCACTTCACTTCCACCTTTTTTGCTCCAAATGTTTCTAAGCTTTGCTAAATGCCAATCTGGCTGCAGACAAGAAACCTGCCAATATTTCTAGTACACAGAGAGTTGCAGAGACACAATGAGATGAAAGAAAGGCCGTTATTCTCTCCAGAACGTGACACAAGGCTTCTGCTTCAATAATGTCCACCAGGGGCAGACCTGCTGAAGCTGACCAGGGAGGACGTGATTCAGATCTGTGGGCCAGCTGATGGTATACGACTCTTCAATGCACTGAAAGGACGGTGGGTCTCCTTCAGTCCAATCCCCTTCGACACCTTGTCCTTTAGCCCAGTAACCGTATCAAGAAAAGCTTCATACCCGCACTGACTTTTTCTCATCTTCTCTCTGCGGCTGCCGTTTACAGGGTGGTTCGCCCGAGGCTGACCATCTACGTCTGCCAGGAGTCTCTGCAGACGCGAGAGCAGCAAGTGAAACATGAAAACGGAGATTCTGCCGGCAACACCTTCTTTGGTCAGTGCTTGTTCGTGGCTTTTGGGTCCTGGTGTCACTGCATCCTGATAACAAACATTGGAATAACTCACAGGAAGAAATATAAACAGACTTAAATATATGTATTTATATAAACATGCTTAAATAGGTATAAAGAGGCTCATGAGTGTTTAAGCAGGAGAAGGTTGGTGAAGAAGACGCGGGATAGCATGAAAGATGAAGGAAGTAGGTAGGAATTAAGAGAGCAAGTGGAGGAGTGAGGTGGCAAAGGCTGAACGAGAGGCCTATGACGAGGTTGTATCAGAGGTGAGACACGAAGGAAGGAGAAAAGGAGTTGTACCGATTGGTGGAGTGATGGAGATGGGAAGGATGTGCAGCAGCAGTTTAGTGTGATCTACGACAGAGATGGAAATGTACTAACAAGTGAGGAAGGTGTGAGGAAAAGAGTGAATTTTCCATAGTCATCCTCTCAAGTTCTCCACTGCCCCCTCTCATAGACACCGCCAAACCTCCACCGGTATGTCATCAGGACCAGCTGCCTTTCCATTCTTCATCCTCACAAATAAATCCTGCACCTTCTCCACCTCTACGCCATCATCCTCACCTTCTCCACCTCTACGCCATCATCCTCACCTTCTCCACCTCTACGCCGTCATCCTAACCTTCTCCACTTCTACTCCATCATCCTCGACTTCTCCACCTCTACTCCGTCATCCTCATCGTTCCTCCTGCCTCCCTTTCATTCACACACATGTATTGTATTGTATGTCCTTGATGCAGTCCCACCTCCACCTTGAACCCATCCATCACTCCTACTCCTCACCTCACCTCTGTCATGACGCTCTCATACACATCCTGGACCACTCTAACATACTTCCTGTCCCTCCAGATCCCCTCATGCAATCCCACAATTCGTCCCTCACCACTCTGTCCTACACTTCCTCTAAATCCACAGAGACACAATGTAGGTCCTTCTGACCTTCTCTGTTCTTCTCCATCAGCTCCTTCTGACCTTCTCTGTTCTTCTCCATCAGCTCCTTCTGACCTTCTCTGTTCTTCTCCATCAGCTCCTTCTGACCTTCTCTGTGCTTCTCTGTACTCCCCATCAGCAAACATCTCATCTGTAGAACTCTTTCTTGGCATAAAACCATCCCGCTGCTCACAGACTGTCTCCTATTTCCTTAACCTAACTTCGACTCTCAGGTCTTCATTGTGTGGATCATCAGCTTCATACCCCAGTAGCTGCTGCAGCTCAGAACCGGCACTAGAAGAACATAAGTCAGTGCTCTTCTTCTGCTTGTTCCAAGCCTGGATGAATGAGGATGATTGCATCACGAAGGGAAACCAGTGTAAAATGTAGACCTTATCAGTATGCAGAACAGGAAAATGATGTCCGACCCGGATCAGGGGGGGGCTTGGGTTTACAAGTACCACCACTAGTACTGTTAGCCAGCAGGTTACCGGCCAATGGGTGGAAGCAGAAGGTCAGCTGTGGTGACCCTGAAAGGGACCAGCCCAAAGAAGAAGTTTCTACAGCTCTGCACATCCCCCCTGTTCCTGAAGATCTCCTCCAGGACATTTACCTCCACTGCACTGGCATCCTCACCGAAAACAGAACCTTTGAATATTTAGAATTGTTGAAATTGCTGTAAAACCAGTATGATGTCAGCACGGATTATTGGATATTGATTAAGTGTTAGAGACGCAAAAGGCAGAAATGTTTTTGTCTGTGTTTTTGTACCTGCAGTATATCACGCTATTTACCTGGAGGACCTCACAGCTGTTGAGCTGACGGAGAAGATCGCTCAGCTCTTCAACATCTCACCCAGGCAGATAAATCAGATCTTTAAACAGGGTCCCACTGGGATCCATGTTCTGGTCAGCGACGAGGTAAGAACAGGTCCTTCCTCTCCTTCCTTTCATCAAGACTACAAATCCCTCGAGTCACTTCTCACGCTAGCAAACAACTAGCTAGTTTCCTAGCAGGATGTAACCTCTACCCTCTCTCTCCACAGATGATTCAGAACTTCCAGGATGAAGTTTGTTTTGTGTTGGACACAATGAAAGGTATTTAAAAGAAGACGATTCATCCTTTTCTATATTTAACTACCAAAAAGTCAGGGATGTTATGGAATTGTCGCCGTCACAGATCCTTCGCGTTAACGCGATAACTCAAAAACTAATTTGTGGATTATTTTCAACTTTAATACCCATGTAGAGCTTAGTACGAGGAAGAACTGGATTGAGTTTAGGAATGGTCAGGTGCATATTTCCAACACTAGGGGCAGCCTTTTATCTCTAAAATCAAAGATTTGGGGCCATAATTTCCAAACCGTTGCTCTGATTTAGTCCAATTTGGGGCAGATGATGGACTGGAGGCTTTCTGTATGTGTGTGCAATGCAGGGGATTGGGGAATTTTCATGGTGTAAACCCTAGGCCTGCTTTGCAGAGAATTTAATCTCACCGTGCTACCTTGACCTGTGCTCTTCCAGATGACTCAAACGACGGCTACCACATCATCTTGAAGTGAATTCTGGGCCAGAGAAAAGTGTCATGTCGACCGGATGCCGTCAGCCCCTCTAGAGCGACATAACCCGTACCTGGAGTATGTGGAGATGCCCCAAGGAACCTTGTGACGCTGCCAGGAGGAAAATACGACTGACGCACTCAGCCCCGCCCCTCCCCACCACACCTTCCTGTCTCACTGTCGAGGGGAGTGACTGTTGCCCTTCGCCCCGCCATCGTCTACAACAAATAGTTTTGAACTCTCCTCTGTCCCTCGCGTCTCATTTTTTAAGGTCAGCCGCACGGCAACTGCTATCGTCGTCCTTCAGCTGAGCGTCCGGTGTGCCAAAGCTCATCCCTTGTCTCTTTGTACACAAAAAAAAGAAGCCTGAATGAAAGTAGAAAAAAAGAAAGAAGAAGAGTTACTCTTGACTCTTCAGTCTGCAAATCAGACCGGTTTCACCTTCTCCCGCTCGGCTGCCTTATTGGATCCCCTGAAGCTGGACAGAAAAGAACCACAGGAGGAGTCCGCATCTGCAGCATGGACCTTCAGGGAAACCAGTCTTTGTCCTTAACACCTGTGGTTCCTGTGAGAACTAGACTTCACCAGTCTGCCACTGTTTGCTCCGTCGGGTTAGAGTAGAATCGTGACCGCCGATGAAACACTGTCTATGTCAGCGATCACTGTGGCGCCGCCAGCCGCCTGTTTCTGGTCCATGTGCTCCATCTGGGTTTTAAATTTTCTTTTTTTTTAATAAAAACATTTTTAATCATGTTTAATTTTAGCCATTTCCCGCCATTGTTTGTAAATAGATCCTTATTTTAAATGCGAGCAAAGCAATTTTTTGTCACTCATGTTCAGATAACCTTTTTAACCTGTTTGCATCTCCCCGTTGTTTTTGGATCCAAATACTAACACCTGTAATGTGCTGTGGGTCGCACCAGAGCTGCATGGAAGGAGAGGACGAAGACGATCTGGTTAGTTTAAGTTCAGTCCACTGAACCGCTTACCTGAAACTGATAGCTTTGGCATCCTTGATATCCATCTGAGCAACATTATTAAAATACTTTCCCATGGACTGGTTGCCATCCTAATCTGTGTCAAGAAAGAAACAAATGTGTCCTGAGCAATTTTCTCTCAACTGTTAAGAAGCTTCTTTGTTACAGGTGACCCCTGTGAGGTTATGAACAAAGTCCTATTCATTTTGCTTCTGCAGCCTACGTCATAAACGACGTATTTCTTTCACAAAACCTTGAAGACATCAATTATTATACTAATTTTATACCTTTTGCTATTTACCTTTCGTTTCCTTGACTAAAATTTAAATGTAAGCTCCTATCTCAAATACTATATCACTTTTCATCAGGTTTCAATTTAATAACATATTTGCTATTGTAATACTATTATATAACAGTTTAAATGTATAAACACTATATATTATTTGATATATATGTTTGTAGTTGTAAGTACGTTTTAATCATTTTTTTTATTTCTGTGGTTTCTTGATTCTACAGCATAACTATGAACGCTGTTCAATTTTTATTTTTACTTAAGGAGAATCAAATATTACATTTTTTTTTCTCCAAACTTTATTAGGAGGAGGGGCGATGACAAAATCTCAATGTTTTACATTGACCACTACCCTAACAGAATATTTACATATATAATTACATAATAATGATAATTACCCCAACTACATATACAAGGGTGAATAGATTTAAATATAAATACAAGACAAAACAGAAAAATTGAGAAAAAAGCTTCTACATTAGTAAATTAAAGTGGTGTACAAGGGCTAAAGCAAATTATATTCTGAAAAACAAACATTACATCATGTTAGTGTTTACAGAAAACACAATACGATCATCAAAGATACGTATCAATATACTAATAAAGTAATGAGTAGACTACAAGGCTTAAATAACTTGTAAATCATTAAATAGGTCGTTTTAACTACTTTTTTTCGTACATACATTCTGAAATTAAAGGCATTCAGAAAATGTGGCCTTTTATTGTAGAATTTAGATCCCAGAGGCTCTTGTCAAAGTCAATGAATGCAAAGACTGTTCTATACATCATCTTCAGACCCCTTTGCCTGACGTCTCATTTTCCCATAAGTCCCCGCGTTTTCCCATGATTCTCACTTCGGCCGCCATTACAGTGGGCAGGAACGCGCAAACGACGGCCAGCGCTAACAGTAGGAACAAATTAGTATTTAGGGTAACAACGTTCACAAGACAACACAAGTTTTGAAATCACTTTATCTGGACGAACTAAATATGGAAGCTATCGCGAGGAGATCCGCTGTTTTCCGCAATACTGATCCACGCGAGGTAAGAAAAGGCTTATGGGTTTAGATCACATATAAAAACATTCCTAGCCTTCAGAAAAATGATAACTACACGGACAAACATTACAGATTTGGTATGTGACTCCATAACGATTTTCTGTAATTATTATGGAGCAGTTCTAAGAATTATTTGCTGGGGTGGCAAAGAGATAAAAGTCGAGGCGGCCAAAATATGCTGTTAATATTTTCTTTCACGGCCTGCAGACTTTTTAATATGTACTAATATGGTATTGTTAATAAATTAAAACCCAAGAAATAAGCTACATTCCATGAACAGGCCTGTTTTCAGAACCTTTACAGTAAGCCATGGAGATGGGAAGGATGTGCAGCAGGTTAGGGTGATTACGGATAGAGATGGAAATGTACTGGCAAGCAAATTATACTTCATAATGTGCAGCTTGATTCGGACTACGCTGATATATGCGTAAGTAACCACTGGCAAAACATTTCATTATATTCGCAGAAAATAAAATCTGGAAAATAATTTGGTTCATAAATCAAACAGTCCAGGTTCATACAGGTGCTTGACTTTCACCGTCAGGTACGCACTAAAGTTTTCTCCCGCTAAGCTACACTACTTGGCGTTAGCCACCAAGATGGCGGCGGTCGCGTAAGCTTCACTTCCGCCCCTCATGTGACGTCATGGGAAAAGTCGGCTATATATGCAGCTACGGGAAGGTTTTCATACGACCATTGTTACACTGTAACCCACCGAGCCGGGGCGAAACGGCCGTGAAACACTTCTTCTCGCCCAAACACTCGCATCGGTTCGACACCAGTCGTGGGAAAAAGGTTCCAGGCGTCGACGGGAGAAGACGAGGAGGCGAGCAGAGCCTGCCCGAACCTGCCCCGGCGAGAAATCGAATAAATGAACACAGATGTCAGCGGATTTCTCCATCGCAGACATTTCAAGGCTTACACCCAAAGATAAGACATCCCGGCTGGTTACGGTGTCCGAGAGAATGGAGTGGGAATGTTGCGGGGATTTGACCATATGACGCCCCTCTTCCTGCCCTTTAAATAGATAGGCATGCTAGGTTCGAACCGAACCCTGACAGGCGGCTCCTTCCTCCCCTCAGTGTGCAGAACAATGAGCACAGAGCCCAAGAAGCCTCTTACAGTCAGAGTCTCCATGTTGTAAGCCACATCACGGTGGGCGCAGAGTCTCCCGGGTCGCACTTTGGATACTTCTGGCAGAACCGGCACATTTGGCACAGAAAAGAAGACTCCTAGGGCGTGAGAGGACTGATGTGCATCCCTCCTCGAGGAAAGGAATCGATCTACAGCCTGGTTTGGAATCAAGGTTCCCTCTTTCTGCTCCAGGTATGGGTCAGGATTTCATTATTATCATTGCATGTGTACATAATGTGACCGGAGAAAGAAAGACAGACATGGAGAGAGAGAGAGAGAGGGTGAGGGAGGGAGGGAGGAAAGGGAGAAGGAGGGAGGGAGGTCGAGTCTTACTCTGTCACACTGATGGCAGCCAACCTCCCCCCACACAGCCTTCAGCTGCTGCATGAAGCTGCACACAGTCAGACCCCCACCTCCACCCGAAGCTGCAGGTCCCTGAAGGTGAACATATCCTGTAGTCCAAATGTGAGTTCTGAGGTCCAACTCCTTATAAGGAACAGGCGTCTGATTTTCACAAGGGAAACTAAGCCCGTCGTCGTCATCCTTAGAAAAGCCTTCAATCCCCTGCGCCATACAATCCCCCCCCCCCCCCCGCCAGTAGAACGCCTCAGATTAAATGTTACCAGTAAACGTACGGTACTTTTCCAGTCTACTCGACTCGGCGCCAGCACTCACACAAACATTTAAACGGCGATGACGGAGGCTGCCATGCAGGGCGACGTCACCTCATCTGGATCGGTAACCATTCACGCCATCGTACCGTGAAACAGTCCAGGTTCATACTGTGAAACCGTTCCCTACCAATGGAGCATCCATTCAGAGCCATTGGGGTTCAGTGTCTTTTTTAAGGATGCTTTGACATGTGGACCGGGGAAAGAACCGGCAACCTTCAGATAAGTGGACGACCGCCCTACGCAACTGAGCCACCGTCGCCCCGTGAAGCTACGTCAGAAGAAAAGTGTTGGTTTTTTGGGGGGCAGTAAAAGACTTATATGCACTAAATCTGTTCTAAATTGGATGAGAAATTACGGGTCCGAAAAGATAAAGTTCCCCCTAGTGAGTAATATAAGAACTATTAAAGTAAAAGTTTTCGGGCCACCGCGACAGAAATGTACAACCGATCCCTCCCAAAATCAATCCAGTACATCCTCGCACGGAGGTCTATGGGGGTGTTAAATTTAAAAAGGATGTATGACATCATTGTTGAGTTACCGCGGCGATGATGACTCCGGAAGATCCCTGGGTAATGAGCCTAGAACCAAATTCAGCCCGTATTTACCCCCATTTATATTGGAGTCCTCAGCTGGAAAACAAAAGTCACATGGTTGCTTTCACCTCATTTAACATTCATGACCTCAGATTCTTCCTCAGAACTTCATCAAGAATATTCACTTTGGTTAAAACCCTTACGTTCTACATTGCTGCAATGGAGCGGTCTATGACATCATCACTACATCATCGGTCTCTTTATCCTCCTGAAAAATATGTAACTTTGTTTGTTTGCAAAGTTAATGAAAAACTTGCACGGAATTTTACTAAGACGGAGGTTCTGGCAGATTCTAGAGACGATTAAAAAGAACTGCTATGGCGTTTTGGGCGCCACCGTGAGGAGAAAGTTCTGCCTTGAAACGGTCAGTTTTGGGTTTGGTGTCCATAGATGGATTTAAAAGGAGATATAATCTGCATGAGAGCTTCAGAAATAAAGTGATGTAATGGATTCTGCTCACAATCATGTCCACCTCCGGTTCTTTTGTGCCTCGGTCCAGGTTTTCACTCCCTGAATGCGTCTTCAGGGTCCCTGTAGTTATTACCACGGTAACAACCGGGATACGTGGTTGTAATTATTCTATAAAACGCGGTCATTCGTACACTTATAGCCACTGAAGTGAAAACATTGATTATGTGGTTCAGAGGAACCTGTCAGCGGGTCGGACTTTAGACAGCCAGTGAATCTGATGTGTTGGAAGCATGAAAGTGGCCAAAGTGTAAAAATCTCAGAGGCTCTGGGTCAGAACCGAAAGGTCTTGTTCGGTGCTTCTGGTCTGCAGTGGTTAGAACTTACCAAAGACGGTGAAATAAAGCTGTTGTCAGACGATTATTAATGCGTAATACCTTTGAACTCGGACCTCACCGAGATCCAGAGGATCACGGGCCTGTTGACTCATGTAGGAGGTGAGGTTCAGCCCGTGTTGGTTCGTTCCAACAGAAGAGCTGCCATAACGCAGATCGCCGACGGTTCATGGTAGAAAAGCCTCAGAACAAAGTTCATCCCAGCATGCTTTGCATACCCCCCATCCGGGTCAGAGTACCGATGCTCAACCCTGCCCACTGACGGAATGGGCAGGTCCGCATCAGAACCGGACCACGGAGTACCAGCAGAAGTTGGTCAGTTACATCATGTGGACGACTGAATGTCTGCGTGTCACTCAACCTGCCGGAGAGATGGCACCAAGATGCATTATGGGAACCAGCTATTCATGTGGATGTTACTCTGACAAGCCCCGCCCCCTCTTCATGGAGACGGTATTCACCAAAGGCAGCAGATGATGCTCCCTGACTCCCTATATGAACGGTTTGATGAAGACAAAAACCAGTTGAAGGTGCTCCAATCCAGTCAAAACGTGGTCCAACCACGGTCCAATCTGAGCAGGATCCTCCGGGGGAACTTCTAGAACCTGCTTCCGAGGTCTGGTGCCTCGAAGGGTCAGAAATATGTTTGGTTGGCGAATGGTGGGACCACCTCATTAATGGCAGGTAGCTATAATATGACTGAACATATGAATATAAAAGAAAATAAATTAACCCCCTGGAGTCCAAGGTCAGACCGGGGATCAGGTTAAATTCAACTCTATGCCTTTATACATCGCACTAAATAATATTAAACCTGTCCATGTTTGGTATCATTTCTTACAGCACAACATCACCTCTGTGACCCGTCCGTTATTTCTTCTCTTTAACGTACTGGATCAGTGTACTGAACCCAAACACAGTTTGGGTTTGGGTTAGGGATTTAAGGCAAACCACTTTTATCACCTCAGCATGTGACCTCATCGTAATTTAGTAGGAATAAATCCATACAGCAGTATTTATTTATAATGTAAAGTATCATTCTGAAAGATTAAAACTTGTCGTACGGATAATCTGGGTTCATAGATTCAGACAGACATTCGCCTGTATATTAGTTTTATTTGAAAACATGGTTTTTTATTTGGTAAAGTTACATAAATCTACTAAAGTCGACTTGTTCTGGTGTTAAAATAATGTCTGCTATGACTTTGATGCTTCATTAGAATTTTGCTCTAAGCTCAAGTTTTCCTCAAAAACCTTTGAAGATGGAAGAATGTTTCTTTTTTTAATGAAGGTTATTGAAGAGTTTGAGAACTAGCGGTGAAAAAATATCTTTTTGCGAAAGTAAAAATGTGCATCATGTGACAGAGGATATTTTTTATCGCCTTTTTTTAGCTTTCACTTTGATTTTAAAAAAGAAAAGAAAAAGATTATTATGATTATAAGGTCTGGACAGAAATGTTTATAATCATTCTGCGTATAACCAGACCCATCTGGTTTAAAATACAATTCTCCACCAGAACCAAGCAAATGTTTAACAGGGCCTGGTTTAAAATGTCACATTCCTAAAGCTCCAAATGAACCAATACTCAGGTTCTGGAGGGTAAGAGTTTTTAGTAACAAACCATTTAGTAACAAACACAAACAAACACCCACGCTACTCTACAAGAAATAAAAGACTTAAACGTCCCAAAATATCATAAGACCCCCCCCCCCCTCCTCTGCTGCAAGACAAGTTCCTGAGTCATGCCCCAGAAACAATCATCCGAGACAAATCCCGCTCATAGAGGGAGCCCGAGGTCAACTGGTTACCATGGAAACCAAAAATGCAAACACTAAAAAGCGCCTTAACTCCTGTTGAGGACTCTGCTGATGTGTTTAAAACAGTTTCTGACGGACAGAATCCGGTCCTGGGTCGCCCTTCTTTGTTTTCAACACTTTGCTGCATGTGGAGATTTTGTGTTAAGCGACATAATTCCATTAAAATGAGATTTTCTTCAGGATTTACAAAGTCAAGTTTCCTACAGTACATGTTAAATATCCATCTTTCATGCTTTTTGATGGATGTAACTATTACTAATATATATTTGAAAAATAAATATATATTTAAGGGGTTACTGGTTAAATTCAATATCTTCTTTAAAAACCTGATTTTATTGAAATCAAGATTAAACAGGTCTTAATAATTCTCGGGTAAAATGTATAACTCAATATTTACAGATTTTGTTGAATTTTTCTTATTTGGAACTTATGACAGTGTATCAATATTGTAATAATAGTAGCATATACTTATAATAAGACGGTAATAGGACAGTTATCTACAACAAAGGGAAATGTATTTCCTATTTCATTTCAAAAAAATCAGTTGAATTCAATATTACGACGTTTACATTATACAATGGAATGTTACCTCTCTCTCTCTCTATATATATATATACACACACACAGTTAGATTAATTTAAAATGGGTTATTAATGGGAATGTATGGTAGTAAGAACCCTGTTATAACATAGATACATGGAGAACACATGTTCTGTATATCAAAATAAAAGCCCCTCTTTTAAAAAAACAGTAAAACATGGATAAAGCATCATTGACCTTTAGTGAGATTGTAATAGAGTAATTGTTGCCACATGGAAACACCTCACAGTAGACGATTAAATGCAATTTTTTTTGGGGGATCCAGCAGATCTTGTTGTCACACCATCCTCAAACGATTATATGCTCTTACTTTGATAGTTTGGTCCGTCCTTCGACCCCCTCTAGACTGTTTATGTCAAGAACAGAGAGAAAATGATAATGTGCTTCAGGGCTGTTTACATCAACTATGCTTGTCCAGTTGCCATGGTGACGTTTCAAACGTCTGATGATTTAAAGTATGGAGCAGGAATATAGATGAAAGGACCAAACAGCTGATGTCACCTTTTCATTTCTGTGATCCTGCATTTCACAGGAACAGTCTGGCGCAGCAGATCCAGAACAGGAAAACGAAGATTCTGTCTGCATGTGGTTCAATAAGAAACATTACCGACACAAATGTGACACGCAATTGAGTTCATTTCCTGTTTAAGGAGGGAGAAAGAACACGCAACGGGATTTTAAATGCAGCTCTTTCTTTTGGCTCAGGTTGATTAAACATCAGTATTATTGGCACCCTTTTGAAAAAAAACACAGATTGCAGAAAGTGACTTCATTGTCTACACCCATAAACTAATATTTTTCTCTGTGAGATGTGAGCCACAATTATTGTCTGTTTTATATTTCTGTATCTTCACCTGTGTGAGCAGGAACTCTGAAGTGGTGAACAGGTACTTCCTGTTTGACTGGGGTATAAATATGAGCTGACACAGGCCTGATTCTCTCTGAGGTTCTTCACCATGATGAAGACCAGAGAACACAGCAATGAGGAGCAAAGAAAAGTTGTAGAGCTGCACAAATCTGACAATGGAGACAAGAACATCTCTCAGCAGTTCAAAGGTCAGTTTGAACAGTTAGATCAATAATGAAGAAGTTTAAAGAGACTGGAGATGTTAGACATCAGCCTGGAAGAGGACGTGTCTGCAAACTGACCCCACACACTGTGAGGAGGATGGTTGGACTGGCTAAAGACTCTCAAAGCATTATAGCTAGAGAGGTCAGTGGAATCTTGGGGGTCAAAAGTTCCCTAACCACCATCAGATGGCGCTGACACCAGCACCAGCTGTTTGGGAGGGTAGCAAGAAAAAAGCCTCTGCTGTTGTCAATAATGAAGAAGTTTAAAGAGACTGGAGATGTTAGAAATCATCCTGGACATGTCCTTCAATGGAACAAGGTCAGAGGCCTAGCAAGAAAGGAAGCCATAGAGAAAAAGCCCCTCACACCCACTGTGAAGTCTGGTGGTGGATCTCTGATGCTGTGGGGCTGTTTTTCTTCCAAAGGTTCTGGACATCTTGTTAAAGACATGGTTCCATGGACTCCATCAAACACCAGCAGATACTGGATGAAGACCTAAAAGCCTGTCAGGAACCTTAAAGTGGGTCGTGGTTGGACCTTCCAGCAGGACAATGATCTGAAGATCACCTCAACATCAACCCAAGAATGGTTCGGAGGTCACAGAATAAAGGTTCTGTCATGGCCTGAACCTGAACCTCCTCACACACTACAGAAGGAGACCTAGGGCTTTTAGTGTGGCAAAAGGGGGCGGAGCTAAATATTAAAAGCAGAGTAACTGTAATTGTGACACAAGTTTTAGAGAAAAATCTTTGTTTCTCGTTAAGAATGAAGTTTTTTGTGAATATCCTTGAATTAAAGATGAGAGTATAGACTAATAATTCTGCTGACTGTTACTCAAACTAACCAGCCTCACTATCTACCGGTTATTTGATGGTTGTCTACTTACGGCGCTCATCTTGACAGAATCCGTACCTTTATAACCTGACAGGTGAACAACATTGATTAGAATGGACCCAGTCATCTATAAGGCAGCGAATTAACCGTTTGTTTTTGGGGCTGGTGTTTCTGAACCAGGAGAAATGGACAAACTTTTGGATCTGAGTGACTTTGACACGGGCCGAAATGTGACAACTGGGTTCTAGCTTCTCCAGAACCGCGGTTCTTGTTGGTTGGTCCTTGTGTACAGTGGTTTGTATCACTAGAGGTCCATGGCTCTTGTACTTGTAGCTGATGCTGTATGTATGTATGTATGTATATACGTATGTATGTATGTATGTATGTATGTATGTATGTATATGTATGTATGTATGTATGTATGTATGTATGTATGTATGTATGTACATGTATGTAATGGAGGTACATGATAAAAACACGTATATTTATAGAATAAATAGCAGCGGCCTTCCTCTCTGTTACGGTTCTGGAGGGTTCTGGAGGTTCTGGTCGTGTTTGCCCACCTTCTGCTGCTCTGTTCCCTTAGACCCCAGAGTTTCCATGGAGGTGGGTTCGACCCTCGACCTCAAACGACGATATGAGGAGGTGGACAACAACTCTCCGTTCTCTACGCCCAAAGACTCTGACGATGACATCACCAGCAGCGACAGCGCCGACAGCTGTGACAGTGTCAACGCCCCTTCCAGCACTGCACTCACCCGTAAGGATCCAACGGGGGGTGGGGGGCGTACGGAACGTCGGCGAATGATTCAAACGGCGTCTGCTAACCCTTCAACTATCTCTCCCCCCTTCCCTCCAGCCACCTCCATCCTCCGACGGCACAAACCCTCGCCGGGGAGGAAGCGGGTCCGTTTCGACCTGGTGACGGTTTACTACTTCCCCCGGCGGCAGGGCTTCACCAGCGTTCCCAGCCAAGGCGGCAGCTCCCTGGGAATGGGCCGCCACCACTCCTCCATCCGCCGCTACACGCTGGGCGAGTTCGCCCGCGAGCAGGAAACCAGCCACCGCCACACCTTACGCCAGCACCTGCGCCAGGAGAAGCTCAACGCCCGCAAGAGGAAGGTAGGGGTTCGCATCCTAACCGAGAGGGTGGCGCCGAACAAAGCGGTACGCGCCCCGTTTGATTTTTATTTCTACCTTTTCTACCTACGTTGTTGGGCATTTAATTTTTACGTTACACGTGATTCTAGTTCCAAACATCTCAGTCGGAACAAGCGGCGCTGTGGAAATGTGTGGATCCAACACCAACTGGGCCCGTTTGAAAAGTATTCAACCAGCCTGGAACCTAATTCTGAAAACCCACCAAACTGCATGAATGACTGGTTCCAGCTGGATTACACTGTAAAAAAACAAAAACCCAAACTTCAGTGTAATTCACATAAAACCAAAAGTAATTACAATAAATCCAAAAGTATATAAATGCTATTATATAGTTTAACTAATAAGTTTATTATCTAACATTTTGTTTAGTTACGCTGTAGAAATTGTTATAATTACGATAAAAAGTCACAATAAAAGACGGTAAAATTCAAAACAGTGATTATTTTTTTAAAGTGTTGAAAAAAGAGAATTTTACCACGAAATTCAAACTTTTGATAAAATAACAGAAAATAAAAAAAATTAAAAAAGACTCTTAAAGTATCATTCTGGCTAAAATGACAGATTTTGACTTTTGAAAAACGGTATTTAATTTTGAAATAGCTTTTTGTAATTTACTGTTGTTTTAATTGTTGAAAGTCCTTTTGAAGAGAAGAGAGGATGAAGAGGAGATTCTTCTCCTCATCACTCACATGATCATTTTGTTCTAGGTTAAGAATATAAAGTTTCTTTTAATCACGCTACTTGAATAAAACACAAAACATTCGATTTTTGTGACCAATCTGACATTTTTGGCTCCTGGTTTGTTTTTTTGAAGACGCCAGTAATGATGAATACTTCCTGTTTGAATGATGAACATAACTCCATGATTGTGGGAGGAAGAAGACGTGAAGACGATGATGATGATGATGATGATTATCAGTCAGGAATCTTCATCTCTTCTACTCTTCCTGTTGCTCTCAGCTGACGCTGAACGGCACGGTGGCGTGCGCTCAGGCCGACCTGCTGACCCTGGAGGACGTTTCCGACGAAGACCTCGACGTGGACGGGGTGGAGGTGGACGACTGCTTCTTCCTCCAGCCGCTGCCCACCAAGCGCCGCCGGGCCCTCCTGCGGGCGTCCGGCATCGCCCGCATCGATGCCCGCGAGAAAGCCGAGCTTCGGACCATCCGCCTCTCGCGGGAGGAGTGCGGCTGCGACTGCCGCCTGTACTGCGACCCTCGCCACTGCGCCTGCAGCCAGGCTGGTATCAAGTGCCAGGTAAAAGGTTCTGTGTGCAGAGGGATTTTAAACTTCTCTGTTTTTTAGCAAGGTTACGAAAAAGTAATGAATGGATTTTCATTAAAGGTTCACCCAGACGGAGGTTTTGGCGTTTCCAGATTGGGCGCCGTTTGTGAATGTAGCACATCCTGTTCTAACAGCAACATTTTTTTTTTACACATTTAGCTCCAGAATGTTGAATCTTCTTCTAAATGATAATGTGTGTAAATGTATGTGCAGGAAATATGCAAATTTAGAGTGACATCATAGGAAGTACAAAAATAAAAGCACGAAGAAGAAAAACACTTCTGGTTTAAAAAAAACAAACGTATAACTTTATCAGACGGTTCAAGAACAAACCAGGGTTGGTTTAAAATGACTCGGTTCAGTTGCATGCTTTTCAGTTCTTCGGGTCGACAGGACGTTCGCTGAGGCTTGTCAATCACGGACAAAAACTTTGGGTTCGCTACAAAAACCCCGCCCCCAGTCTATGATGTCACTACCTGTTGCTTTAAACCCAGGAGTTCTTATTGCTCTTAAAAACCCGTGTTTATGGTCCAGGGCTATTCCAAGTTAGGTACCGGAGCAGAACCAGATCAGAAACCGCCTTGGTGCTAAAGACGCAGAATTAACTGTGGATGGAAGTAATTTTTTTCGCCATGCTTTTATTTTGGAACATCCTCTATCCAGTATATTTGCATATTT
Organism: Lophius piscatorius; assembly: GCA_009660295.1. NCBI lineage: Eukaryota > Metazoa > Chordata > Actinopteri > Lophiiformes > Lophiidae > Lophius > Lophius piscatorius. The sequence goes on along the minus strand of VRLP01007272.1, from coordinate 2,799 downwards.
TTCTTAACATTTAAGTCCGACGTTTAGATCTAGATTCAGGATTTGGAGCTTAGTCAGTGTGCAGGAATTCCTTTTATATTGCAAGTTTCGAGACTCCAAAATAAGAGCATACAGATGAATTCCAGCTATCATCAGCTGACTGACATCAAAGCAGCCGGTCGTTCTCTGGTTGGTCGAAATGAAACCAATAAAATTCAATCTTTTCCTCCTCAGGTGGATCGGATGTCTTTCCCGTGTGGCTGCTCCAGAGACGGCTGTGGAAACCTCGCGGGCCGCATCGAGTTCAACCCCCTGCGTGTCAGAACTCACTACCTGCGCACCATCATGAAGCTGGACATGGAGAGGAAGAGGATGGAGTGTAACGGCGCCGGGGACCATTACGATGACTCCTGCCCCGCCTCCCCGGACCCGTCCTCCGTCGCTTGCCTGGACTCTGAGCTGGAGGAGAGCGGGGCGCAGACGATCGTGGAGGTTCAGGATCTCCTGGCCGAGCAGGACATTCTGGAGCAGGAGAACGAGATGGCCGTTTTGCACCTGCAGAGCGCGGAGGAGCAAGAGAGGAGGGAGCTGGAGGAGGCAGCGGGCGAGGCGATGCAGCAGGAGCAGTTGGCGGCGGGGCTCACGGAGCAGCCGCTCTGCCTTGTGCCGGCCGCTCTGGGAGGGGAGCTGGCCGAGCAGGCGGAGGGGCCAGGAGTGGAGCAGGTTCTCCTGCAGGGGCCGTTCCCCTCGGGGGCCACAGTCCTCTGCATTACTGACAACCAGGAGCAGAGCCCCTCCGACCTCCTCAAAGACTCCACCTCCCTGCTCTACTATCAGCTCAGTCCCATAGAGCCCGGAGCTTTTGAGACACCGCCCAGAGCGGAGGAGGCCAGAGATCCAGGAGGAGGAGAGGATAATCAAGGAGGAGGAGGAGGAGGAGGAGGAGAGGAACCTCAGGGTGATAAGCTTGAAGAGCTCGACGGCGGGCAGAGTTTGGGGAAGTTCTCTACCAACGTTGTTGTGTGTTCAGAAGAACGCGTGGAAGGAGAAGAGGAGGAGGAAGAGGAGAGGCCCCCCTGTGCCGAGCAGAGGCTCCCCGATGAGCAGAGCCAACGGGTCGACCCGCTGCCTCCTGAAGTTTAGTTCTAGCTTCTCTGCAGATATTTTGCACAATAGCTTCATCCAAGATGAATCGGAACGACACATTTCACATTTCACATCTCACCGCGTCTTCATCAAGAATGAGTCCAGGCTGCAGTCGGTGGACAAAGGTCACGTGATGAAGAGGAGGGGCAGACCCCTCCCCTCCAGTACCATGGATGCAGTTCTGGTCAGCATTGTTGATGATCCGGTCGTGGGGTGATGAATACAGCCTTAATGGAAAATAGACTTTGTGTGGGCGTCGTCCAAGGATGATGTCACACATGGAGTCGTAGTGCTTTTAATTTCCAATGCGGCGAGCAGCCAACGCGTGTAGATGCTGACGCGGGCCTTTTGTTTGATGACGCGTCACGCTATTAAACACTAAACATTAATGGTTCTGCAGTGTTGGAAGACGAGCCCCTGGTAGTCCGCTGACACTAGACCGAATAATCCTGGAAATACTTGTTTTCGTGTACTGTACGCATCCACAGAGAGAGAGCCGAGGACGCCGCCGCCGCCGTGGCTGCTGCTTTTGTTTTTTACCTGTCTGCACATTGTGAACTGAGGGGCGGCGACTTTTGGAGCCTCTAGCTGGCTTGAAGGTGAAGCGACGGCGGGCGAGCAGCAGACTAGCGCCGGAGCAGTCGGCAAAAACCTCCTTTACTCCCTACTTATAAATGCCTATGATGATATTATTATTATTATTATTATTATTATTATTATTTGTATTATTATTGTTTCACTGTGTCTTTTGAGGAGTAGATAATGTTGGTTTGAAGTCCTCGCAGTTGCTTTCACGCCGCAGCACTGTTAACGCTACGCGGCCGTGTCAAGCGTGACAAAAAAAGAACAATCCCCCGATTCCCCGCCTCCATCAATGTTACCCCAGCTGTCACCGGACGCCACCACAGCGTCACACAGAGACGTGGGACTCTTTAAAAGTCTCAAAGACGTCGGGTCGTTGCTGAACACATGATGTTGGTTGGACGGACTTCAAAATCTCATATGTGTCAAATCAACATCCAATCCGATTCCTGTATCCGTCTGTCCTGCAGGGCGGCGATCACGAGCCCCCCCCCCCACGCTAAAAGATTATCGTCATTCTCCAGTCACTTTGTGTCATATTTGTGACTTTAAACTTTTTGTGATTGCCCACCGCACATAATATATATTTGGTTGATCTTTCCCGCCTCACTTCTCTGTAGAGATTGGGCGAGTGAGAAAAATGATTAGACAGGAAGTGCAGACCCTCCAGAATGTCTTTAAAAAAATAAAAAAAGAGAAAAATGAGATGCAAAAAATACCTGTTATCTCTAATTTAATTCTAATTAAATTACAGAGAATTCAGAATCACTAATTATAATCTGTGATGCAAATTATTCACAAAAATCTAACTAAAAAAAAAGAAAGAAAAACTTTTGACTAATATTTGTCTCTAAACATGTGAGACATAAGTATTGGCACCCTGCACTTAATATTTAGCTCCACCCCCTTTTTGTCACTATAACAGTCTGAGTCTCCTTCTGTAGTCTGTGAGGAGGTCTGAGGACACATGGAGAAGATCTGACACCATTCCTCCATACAGAACCTCTCCACCTCCTTCAGGTTCTGAGGTCCACGCTGGTGGACTCTCCTCTGCAGCACATCCCACAGATGTTCTGGTGGGTTTGGGTCAGG
>VRLP01007271.1:0-22783 GCA_009660295.1 Lophius piscatorius | reverse complement strand
AAAAACTGCTTTAATAGTCTGTTATAAAAGCAGTAAATTTAATTAAAAGACATTTTGGAAAGAAGAATTAATCTTTATTTTTTTGATTGTTAGTTTGCATGTGCCCTAAACAACCTAAAGCTAGATTCAAAAGCAGATTGTAAAATAAGAGCCATTTAATAATTGTGTATTTATTTTTATTGAACCTTTATTGAACAAAAAACCTTTATTTAACAAAGAATTATCCGATTAATCGGTATATTATTGAAACGATTAATCAACTATCAATATAGTGCTTAGTTGCAGCCCTATATGGAATTCCTTTTTGGAATGGTTTCATGAATGAATGTAATTTTGGATGTCTTTGCTACATGTTGCTTTGATGTCTTTGACACTTGTAATTCTGGGGGAACTCAGCTATCTTGGCGAAGGTTTGTGTTTTTTTGAGAGGGTTCGGGTTTTTAATTGTGACGGAGAAATCTAATTAAAAATAGGGGGTTGAGTTGTCATTTCTCAGTTTAAAATGTCAAAAGTGTTTATGAAATCAAATAAAAGTATTGAAAAGAAGAGGAATAACACTACATACACACCAGTTGAAGTCTTTCTTTTAAGTTTATGCTTGACGAGAAGAGAGGTGCCATGAACTGGTGATGCGTCTGTTTTGACTCATCTTTTAAAGAAAGTGTGCAGGGCAAATTCATCAGCGCTCTCTAGTCAACAAACTACCGGCTGGCATCACTGTTTATGGAGTTCTTACGCCTCAAACTACATGGTACGTCTGGAGCTGAGGACCCTTATATCTTTTGTTTTCAGATGTGCATCCAAGTTCAGTGGCTGCATTGTATTTAAGCAACAGCCAGGCGAAAGCCGTCCCCTATTCTTCAAATTCATCGGTCTCACAAAACTGAGTCCAAAACTGCAATCGCAAAAGGTCTGACCACCAAATTTCTTGCATTAGCCATAAATTCCTTAAAATGAACTCCAATTGGAGGAGACTAACACAACCACAGCTCTTTCCTCGGTGCTCACAGGCTGGTCAACACAGAATGTAATCCATTTATTCCATGTGATACGATTAGGAAGTTTTACGTATGAGATACTTACCAATGGCCATGAAGATCTCGTTCACGTTCATGGAGGTCTTTGCTGACGTTTCCATAAAGAGCAGGCTGTTGTCATCTGCGTATGACTGTGCATCCTATGAAAGTGAAACCAACATCAGGGAATCAGATGCAGAGAAATGATTTGTTGTTGTAACTATGTATGGCTGTATATGATTAATAAAGCATCAATTATTATCATTATTATTAAGGACTGTCTCTAGTAGTAAACAGACACAGGGCCAATCAGAGAGCTCATCTCACGTTGGTCAACTTCATCACATGCTGCGGTAAAGAAGCATTCACAGTACACGGACCTGGAAGTCCAGTGCTCTCTTGTTTGCCAGATCAGCCTTGTTCCCAGCCAGAGCTATTACAATATTTGGACTGGCTTGCCTTTGAAGCTCCTTAACCCAGTTCTTTGCCCGTACAAATGACTCCTTGTGGAAAAAAAAGAAGAAAAAAGGGTTATCAGTTGAGAATACTAAGCGAGACGAGGACAACAGGAACCTTCCCATGATGTCTAGAATATGTCCATCTTTTGATCAAGGTCCCAGGGGAAGAAAACTTTAATTGTGATTTCCTTGAAATAAGAAACAATTATGTTCAGGCAGTAAATGCAGCCTTTTACAAAGTGTACTAAAGTGCTGTGCAGAAGTTATACAGTGCAGACAACATTTTGAGGGCTGAAGTTAAAGGATTGACGTTGTATTTAAAGGATCACCCATCTGTTATGAGATATTTTAGTAAGAAAAGTACAAATGTTCGAAAGGACTTAGTACCTTGAAGTTGAAAAGGAATTGTGGCAGGCTTTGTCACTGAGGAGATTTCAGAGTCAATGTTGACTTAAATTCAGCCCTCTCTTTCTATTCCCGTAAACAAACCTTTAACACCGGCAAGCTTAAAATACCGGCAACAAAATAAAAGGTAGTGAATAGCTTTTATCTGTCAAGCAAAGGATTCAAAATGTAGTAAGAAATTCAGAATCATTAAATTAGCAGAAAATATGCTATGTTGTCATTTTCTTCTTCTTCGGGCTTTTCCCTCTAAGGATCACCACAGAGGATCATCTGTTTCCATCACCCTCTGTCACACCGACCAACTGCATGTCCTCTCTCACCACATCCAGAAACCTCCACGTGTTTCTTCCAGCAGGTCCATCTCAAGCATCCTCCTAGCAGTAGATCCACTATCCCTCCTCTTCATGTGTCCAAACCATCTCAGTCTGGCCTCTCGTAAAGACGTCTAACCTGGGCTGTCTTTATGAGGTGCTCCATTCTGTCCATCCTCCTCACTCCGACAGAACATCTAAACGTCTTCAGCTCTGCCTCCTTCCATTTGGTCGGAGTCGCCGTCTCCGAACCATCCAGCAGAGCTGCTCTCAACACCATCTTGTAAACCTTTCCCTTCACTCCTGCTGCTGCTACGCTCTTCTCCGTCTGCTGCACCTGCTTTTTCGCCTCATTTCCACACTCCACAATGCTCTGAATAGTTCTGAGCTGTTCCCCCTGCCTCCTTTTTCATTCACGGACACATTCTGTGTTTCTGCGTTTGACTTTCATTCCTGTTCTCTCCAGCACAAACCTGCACCTCTCCAGGTTTTCATCCATTTGTTCCCTGCTCTCATCTACTTCCTGACTTCATCGGTCAGCCTGTCCATCACCAAAGCAAACAAGACAGGCCTCATAGCCGATCCTTGATGCAGTACCACCTCAGCCCTGAACTCATCCGCCACTCCAAGGATTATTTATTGTTGTATTAAAATATTGTTACAACGGCTGTGGATGAAAAAAGAATTGTTGGTGAGAGCAAATATGCAGCAGAAATCCCGACTCACCTCATTTGTGATATCATACACCACAATGGCTGCCTGGGCACCTCTGTAGTACATGGGAGCCAGGCTGTGGTAGCGCTCCTGACCAGCTGTGTCCCAGATTTCAAACTTGACCGTTGTGTCGTCCAAACATACTGTCTGAGTCAGAAAGGCAGCTGTAGGGGCATAAAGCAGAGGAACCGGTGAGAAATGGGCACAAAGCTACTGGGCTCGATAAAATACTTTTCAGTTAAGGTAATAATTAAAAACCACTACTGGGGACGCACACGGGAGGATTCTATGGTGACTTAGTCCAAATCTAGATAACAGTGCCTCAGTAATATACTGAACGGGTGCCGAGGCATATAATAGAGTGGAGTTCAAAGGCAAATACAGTTTAACCTCGATTCACTCTAAGAGGCTTTACTGACAGAATGGCTCTATTTTTAGTAATTTCCATATTTAGTCAGTTAGACACATTCATACCAGCTGCTTCCCAGCAAGAATTATTTTATTCTGTTCTGGTTTTAAGCCATCTGTGTCCACTGACAGCATCTCTCCAGATTTCCTCAAACTCTGTTTATGATATATTTTCAATGACTTTATGATGCATATTAACCCACAGTGATTCATTCTGCCCAGATAACATCAGTTGCAAGTGGAGCCTTTATTCGTTGGAGCCTAATTATCAAGTTTCAGTGGATTGTTTTACTTGCTGCAATCAATGCAGATTTTTACATCACCGAACGTTTTTGTTGGCGCTAAGATGAGTCAGAAAAATAGCAATGCATGATATCAGTAGAGGTGTGAGTACCAAATCCACCCATATATAAGTAGAAGATATGGGAGCATTCTATATCTGACCGATATGTGACATAAGAGAAATCAGTGCAGATAAATAGAGGGGATATTATGACGATGAATTACCTTGAAGAATTGTAGTACCTAAACACTACGACACAACAAGTGCGTTAGACTGTGAAAATTTGAAAGTTGTTTTAATTGGTTGAACCAACGGACACAGGAGAATCAAAACCACAGCCTTCTGTTATTGCGCTCATGGCATCTCATTGTTGTTTGTGAGTAGAGCCATGTAGTGTACACAGCATTATCAGTACCAATCACCATGTCAGGTGGGAACGCCACATATTGTGCATTGCTTGTCTAACATTAGCCTCACATAAGCCACTGGGCATTGGACGAACAAAGGGTAGATGTTCGGGAACTTCAATTATTATTCCAATCATTTCCTGTTTGTAGAATCTATTATCACATTACACTTATTTTGCCTTCACAATTTGGCATCTATTTATAAGCTTATGATGATGACGAAACACGATGCAAGTTTCTCCATAACAGGAGGAGAGGTTTGTCAGAGACATTCCAGGATGCGTACACCTTTGTAGGACTGTTCACTGAAATAAAAGACATTTGTTTTTTTACACAATGTAGTTGAACAACATACGTACCTCCAATTGTACTCTCTTGGAATTCGTGAAACTGCCCCTTGACAAAACGAAGTACGAGACTAGACTTCCCCACAGCTGACTCTCCTAAAAGCACAAGCTTGAACTGGCAGATCTTGTTGCCTGCGTTTTGCCCGTTGGGCCGTGTGGCTCCTCCTCTGTTTGCCATGTCACAATGTCTGGTCCCTTCCCTCGACGCAGACGTGCTGTGAAAAACTGTAGCAAATAGAATAAATGTGTCAAAACTGTCACATAAATATGATCCAAAAATGAATGTCAGGAGTGAAGGTAACTTCTGTTAAATTTAAACATAAAGGTTGTGCAGGTATATTGTCTACTGTTGTGAGACAAGACTATGAAAAGAAAAACACTAGTTGATGCTTTCTTACATTAGTTAGGGCTTTTGGTAGCGTACAGCAGTTAGTATATAGTTAGCCTATGATTTAAGGATAGATTTAAGAAGTTTTATACTGTAAGTCTTGTCAATATGCCTATTAATGGCCAAAAGGCAAGGCAGCTTTATTTATATAGCGCATTTCATACACAATGGCAACTCAATGCGCTTTGAATAAACAGTCAGAATTTAAATAAAAATACAAATATATAAAAAAAACTACAGAAGAATAAAGAGAGAAAAAAAATAAAATAAAATAAAATAAAAAAATAAAATCAGCATACAATAATGATTTAAAAGGACATAGTGCAAATGAAAGATTACAATTTAAAGGGCTTTGAACGCTCAATCATAAGCACAGGAGAAAAGAAGTGTTTTTAACCTGGATTTAAAAATGTTTACAGTTGGGGCGGATTTCAGTTCAGCTGGTAGTTTGTTCCAATGTTGTGCAGCATAACGGCTAAAAGCTGCTTCACCATGTTTAGTCTGAACTCTGGGCTCCACTATCTGACCTAAGTCAGTAGATCTCAGAGCCCTACTGGGTTTGTAAGCACTTTTTCCACATCAGTTTTATAAGGTTACCCAAAACATTAAAAATGAGTCTCCAAATTAAATTCATAGACGGTACCTGATTTATAACGAAGGTGTTATTTATTATAAATTTTATGGTGTCGGATCAAAAATTCAAAATACATCATGCCTTACTTTAGGGGAAAAAAAAACTGATAAGAAATGACTTTTCACACTGTTTGTATATGTGCTTTCAGCAATCACTGCCTAAAAGCTATATGATGTGTGAACCTAAAACTGTATACAAATATACACTTTGCCAATAAGGATAAATATTCAGGAATGCCAATGTTTTAGTTTTTTTTAATGTTGTTCTCACAATAGCACAAACCAGCACTTTCATTTCAATAGAAACAAAACCTGGGATGATTAAGCAGCATTCACGCCCAAGTTTGCAGAGATCAGTAGTTCACATCAAACCAAGTCAACTAGAGTTTCACAATAACCACCAAACTTTGGTTCCTCTCCAAATAATAACCGGTTGCTTGCCATAACTGGCTAAATAGGTGTAACAGGTGAGGCAAAAAAAAACAAACAAACTTAGAAGGGTTTGGAGGATAAGGGTAAATTTTTCCTCCAGACCGAAATACAATACATCTATCAGCCACAATATTAATACGTTATAAATTAAATGTATTATTATAATTATTATTACCAGTTACCGTATCTAATACGAAGGCTGATCGGTGAATAATAAATCTTGCATCCTTTATGCCACTGTAACATTGGGATGTTTCTTTGAATGTGTGTCTTAATCTAAGGTCAATGGAAATCATCATTATTGTTTAGAAACTGTAGATGCACACTGATCAGCCACAACATTATGACCATTAAGATTGAAAGTATATGTATAATAATTGGTATGCCGCTCTTTGCTGCCAAAATAGCTGTTATTGGTTATTCTTTCAGAACTAGCATATTTTTTCAGAAATATCTTCTATTGTAGCTCTTTTGTGGGATCAATAAACATGAGGAAGCCTTGGCTAGCCCATGATGCTATCGCCAGTTCACCAGTTGTTCTTCCTTAGGCACCCTTGGCAGGTACTAACCACTACAGACTGGGGGCAATCCATAACTCCTGCAGTTCTTGAGATACTGACCCAATTATCTGGCCACAATTACTGGGCCCTAGTCAAAATCACTCCGATCCCTAGGCTCGTCCATAATTCCTGCTTGCAACACATCATCTTAAGGATTAAAATGCTCACTTGCTGACTAATATATCTCATCTACTGACAGGTGCCATTGTGACTAGATAATCAATTTTATTTTTTAATTTATCTATCCAAAATTGACCAGAAACAAATGCTTACTGCAATGTAAGCAAACAATATACATTACTTTTTCATTTAAGTGAGTGAGGAAGGTGTCCAAACTTGACTACTGATGTACAACTTCTCAAATCTATTTCTTAATATTGTGGTAAGTTGTATTGTGCTGCTTGAATGCTTGTTTTTAGTGCATTTTGTGCGGCGCTCACTAAGAATAGTTGTTAAACAAGTAATTCCTATATCTGCCATATATTGCAAAATCCACTGCAGACCAAACCGCAATATATAGTATAATTAACACCTGAACTTCGACCTCCAACGTTGCTTTGCCAATGTAGCTGTAACTTCTAGAGCTGGAAAAAGTTTGGTGTTGCTTAGAAAATCAGTAATAACAAACCAATGACAGCTACATGTATTTTAAAATTATGAGATTGTATGTTGGAAGAACAATTAGGATGACATGGTGAGCAAATATATGGGAATATGTTCTAGGACGAGCAATACCATTTTCTACAACATCAGATTATCTGATTTAAGACACATAGAGCACAGAGCATCAGTCCAAAAATAATTGCAGTCAGCTTGTTCTAAATTGTGTTACGACACACAGTTACTCACAAATAACCTGTTATGTTGTTGTTCACGGGCTACTATTTGCAAAGTAGAGCTTGAGCAACACAGCTGACTACCAAATACGATTTTAAATATCTATCTCAAAACCAACCAATACCTACACGGACAAACATTCAGTTTCTGTTTGGGTAATGATTAACACACCAGAGAGGTCATAGACAACAGCTCTGAAATGACTAAAAGGTTTGAGAATGCCATGACACAGATGATGCAGTTTTGGGTGTGTACTGATAGTGACAGCTAGCTACCATTAGCTGCATGACGTTAATTCAACAAACTACCCCTAAACAGAGCCATAAATGTTTGAAAATGAACACATGGGTCAACATAATAGGGAGTGGTCTAAACGTGTGAAAGACAGGTGGAATTACCAGCCAAAAAATGACATTGCTGTGCTAAATAGTTTGGCCCTCCAAGTGTCGGTTAGCTACCGTTAGCTCAACAGATAATAGACGCTAGTTTGGTTAGCACTGTGAGCGAAGGCTGTTTCAGAGGATCCCTCTCTATAGCAACTATCTAAGCAGACCAGTTAACCGTGAGTGGACGCTGTATAACGGTGGCTGCATCGGGGACAGACCTCCTCCGATTAGCCATCAGCTAGCTGGCTTACACTATCTCAACATATAAAAGTCCTTGCTAAATGGTGAACACAGTCAACGTAACGGGAGGATGAGTCCCCGACGAAGCCACCAGCTAAGCAACATTAGCTTTCCAGATAATAGACCCTGGGAGAGCAACACGGTGGGTGATCGCTGTTTGGCAGCGGCCCCGTCGGGAGGAGCCCCTCAGCTAGCTAAATAGCTAACGCTAATATTAGCTACTCACCCAGAAAAAAACAGGAAGATAGCTGGTGTAGATTATGTCTCCTAGATTATATCTGTGGCACTTCACAGTGTCTTGACTGCCCAGCCAGCTAGCGTTACGTTAGGTTTCATAAAGCTCGGCGATGTCCCTCTCCCACTTTCAACTTCCCTTTTCGCATTGTACTAACGGCGATGACAGATCGTATGACTGGAATTGACAACCTGCCTACGTCACGGTGCCACTGACCAATCACATGCGATCATTTGTTCCTAATTTCTCAAAATGCTTTGAGTGTTACCGCTGAATAGACATGACAGACACAACAATAGAAGACTGCATTTTCCTTGTGTGTGACTGATAGGTGGAAAAATTAATCCGCCATAGTACATAACTACCTCTGTTGTGGCTTTTTATTTTGCAGTTGGAATTGCCATATGACGTCATTGTCACATCCAAGGGATTATCTTTCACAACATTAGCCATTGAGTAGAGGGGATTTGCAAAAAAAAACAAATTAAAACTTTATTTACTCTAAGAGGCTTCTTTCAAAGCATTACTCTACTTTTTAGTAATTTACATATTTAGTCAGTTAGACATACTTTCACCAGGAAATTTCCTACTCTTACCATCCAACAGGAGAGTCAGGGTCCACACACATGCAGATTGATCCGTTATAAACACACATTCCTGCACAGGCCCATTAAGTTCCTCAATGACAACTCCTTGGTCAGGTTCTTTCAACCATACAATTTGCCCGCCATCACATGTACAATACCTATTTCTTTGCAATATACCATTACTTGTGCAATACTCTGCTAAGCTGCGAAATATTGAAACTTAACACCAAGTCGCTTGTGTAACGTGTGTGAAGGTCATGTATGGAGCGTGTATTGTGATATTGGTTTCGGGAAAATCCCTGCATGTATACTTGATTGTATTTCTGTGCAACTGGAGTTGGACAGAGTCCAGAACAAATTTACCTTCAAGGACAATAAAAGTATATCTTATCTTAAATATCCTAGTATGAGTCAAATAAATTCAAGTCAATTTTATTTGTATAGCCCAAAATCACAATTTACACCGATGGGCTTTACAATCTGTACATTATGCAAAATTCTCTGTCCTTAGACCCTTGGGCCTAATTGTAATATAAGTTTTCTCTTTTTCTGTTCTGTCTTTCATCAGTATCCTGCATCTCTCCAAATTTAGTATTGGGATTTTAATATTTTATGTATCGTATAAAACCGATACTGACTCGTACTGGACAGACAGCATCTGCTACAAGTGGAGCTTTGCCTTTCTGGAATCCTATTATCAAGTCTCATCATATCACATTTTTAGTATAAGATATGGATTCCTGATCCTTCAAACGACACATCGTATGACTGGACACCCCGCCTACATCACGATGCTGCGGACCAATCACGAGTATTTGTTCCTAATTCATTAAAAACATTTTACCATTCCCAGTCAATAAATGTGAGAGACCGAGCATTGGACGACAGTAGATTCCTTAAGTGTGACTAATAAATGAAAATAATAAAAATGCTATACTACGTAAACATCTCTGTTGATGCTTTTTATTGCGGAAGGAATTGTTACATGATGACGCCATTTCGGTGATCACGTGATTCTTCTTAATATATCTTTTTATATTTTTAATCGATCTTGAAACAATATTAAATATAAAATACAAACATTAATAGATATAGTAATATATAATATCATGAAAATGTATTTTAATATTACTCCTGAACCTAGACTGTTTCAATGTGTGAACCGGGAATGACTCACTGCATGACTAATGTGGCCAAAATCCTTTTCCATGCATCATACATCAAGTTGTTTTCACATGAGATATATTGTAGCCTGTAAAGGTATTTTCCATCGGAGTGAGTGGCGTTGCCAGGCAACGGAACACAGTTGGTCACCAGGCAGCTTCGGCGCAGTCAGCTAGAGAACTTAACTTTAGCTAACTTTTCCAGGACCTGAAGGACTGCTTAAGATAAACATTAAAGGTATCTTTTGAATTTGTAGCTGCTTCACGTGAATTCAGGATACAGGATGGATTTGACTGACGGAAATAGTTCTCACCTACATTCTGATAAAAGACCAACTATACCTAAGGTAAGCCGACATTAAATAGGCAGCTAACGTTGTTAGCTTACTGCTGCATTATTGAATCTAAGGCTGTGGGATGTTTAGCTAAAAGTAAGCAACAGTCTGTTTTTATTTTACAAACAGGCTGGAAAACTAATCCCTGTAGGAGACCGAGCCAAGACCTGCTTACAAGAAGGAGCGTGGGTAAGTCCTGTTTTGTGTCTCTGTGTGCAGTTGAACAGTGAGGTGTAGGGGAATAAAAAGCTGCATAAAAAAGAATCAAGTAAGGATGACATACCATCCCCTACCTCAGAGAAAAAGGTCCAACCAATACATGAATATGACATATCTTTCATTACTTTAGCGAGACTAGATGTGAATGATGTATGCTATGTAGAAGATGGCCAACCTCCAGAGTAATCGTAAAATCATCTTTCTATAGAAAAGTCCAAAAAATGCATTTTGTAGAATGATCGAAACAGTAATAATCACAACATACTTGTAAAGTTTAGTAACAGAAGAATGTATAGTTTTCGATATGTGCTCTGAAGAAAAATTACCACCCAACAGAGTCACCTGAAACAACATGGTTTCCATGCAGGCTGTGCAAAATAGGATTAGTATTAGATTTAAAATAACAAAAAGCACAAACACCTAAATATGGTTCAGATGTATGCAGAGATAAATTACGCTAGAAAGTATAGTTTGCCAGTTATGCCCCAGACAAGATGACCGCTTTAAAAATTAGCTATTGAAGCACATTTTGTTTCCATGGAAACAACAAATAATACTATTTTTGGATCTCCAAAACATCAACAGTCCCCTTACATATCACGGTTAACAAATGTGTTAAGGTTGATAAAGGAAGACTTACTTGAAATACTATGTTTCCAAGGAAACCACAGAAAATAACAATAATATTAAATGTAAAATAACAGAATACCACAACGACCTGATACAATTGAGATGTGTGTAAAGTTTGATTCAGCCAGTATGTATATTGTAACGGTTATATTCCGGACCCCCGTCAGTGAAACCTTAAAAATCAATTTCCCACGGAAACAACAAATAATAAAAGTTTTGGGGAAATTTAATATATTAAAAGTTCCAATTCTATATTATTTACTATTATTTAGCAACAGTGAGAAGGGTTAAATTGTGATGGATAATCGACTTTGTCAGAGCATCAACGGAACAGCTGGTCTTATTGGGTGTTCGGTTCTGCTGTGATTAGTAGCTACCAAAGATTGATTGATGGATCTGATAGAAAGGCGTCAGAACAACATTAGGAAGGTGTTTATAATGTTATGGACAAATGGTTTATAATTCCTGAAATGAAATTAGTATAAAATTCAAATATCAAAAGGCACAGCTAAGTAATAATGTTAACGTATGTGTAAAGTTTACAGCTAGAATATAAACAAGTGCCGAAGAAGAAATGTTTATGGACATATTGAGGAAAGTTTCTGCGTTCAACCGGGGAAACAGAAGCTCCACCTCTGACAGAATCTTCCCGGAAACTCATGCAGAAATTGAGTGACCCACTTTACCTGACTGGATTGTTCTGATATTGGATTGTTCTGATGATGGCGTCGTCTGTTGTTAGTGAATATACCAGTAAATTGTGACATTATGTCCTATCCCTGATATCTCATATTCAATTTTTTCTTTTTTACACTTTTTTCAGCCTCCAACCCCACCGGCAGTCAGGAAATTCCGTAACAAGACCAAGCCAGAACCAGGAGCCATCAGGGTTCACCAGGGGAAGGCCAGCGATCCGGATGTAGCCAGCGCCCTCGTCCACGGCGTCAGCACCAAATCCTCCCTCGGGGTGAGAACCACACACAACACACACCTCACTCTGGGTTTTTAAAACCCCACATTAGATTTATTTTAAAGATTTCTGTCTCAATTTCTCAAATTCTTATCATTATTCTACTAGCTGGGGAGATTTTTGTCTCGCCAAACTGAGCCCCGAAAATAATGAATCGCTTCACGCTCCTATTTAATTACTGACTTCAAAGACTCATTAATTATTTTATTTTTTAAATTTTCTTCTAGTGAATCAATTTAAGTGAAGAAGATCGGCAGCGGCTTTAATTCGATTACTAAAAATGTAATTTTAGTATTTGTTGAACAATGTCTGATGATTTATGACACATGCTGTCGTAACTCATCGGACCGCGTTTTCATTTTGTCACTCTATTTAAAGGGCCGGTGTTTAGAATATATGGGACCTATTCGAACAAATGGAATATGACTATAATAATATTATATATATTATATTATAATAATAAGATTTTTTTGATTGTTCTTTCAGCTCAAAGTAAAAAATATATTTTTAAATTTTTTTTTTTTTTGAAAAACCTTTTTTTTTATCTCTGGGGAGAGGGGTCAATATGGAGGCCGCCATATTTGTCCAGAATTCTAGAGAGGGATTTTGCGATTTAAGTTGTTACTTTGTTTTGACATACTTTAGAACAACGAAAAGCAAAGGAGCTCCAAACTTGCTGCTTTCTAAGCCAAGATACTACTTTTAGATGTAAAATCCTCAGGCAGCCCGGAGCCTTTAAGTGTCGGTTTCCTGTTTTGGTCATGTAACTCACATCCCTCTGGTTTCAGCATCTCAACTCCTCCCACGTTCTCCGCCCTGAGATTGTTCTGACTGCTCTCAGCTTCGTCATTGTCCCGCCCCTCCCTTCATGTTGCACACTCCTGTCACTCATCTTTACCTGTATTTGCATTCCTGTTGTTTTTTTTCCATTTTTGTCAACATCATACTGCTCAGTAAAGTTACAATCCGTCATAACTATTTCCTGTGTGTTTGAAGTGGCGCTGTTGGTTCCTTATCAGTGTGGAGTTCAGTTTTAACACGGGTCGATTTGTGCATTAAGGCAGTGTTTAGAATGCAATATCACGATAACACCCATGATAATCTTCTTCATTTCATTCTAACAGAGTAGCACCTTGCTAAATCCTCCCCTAAAGACGGTGTTCCAGCAGAAGTTAGAGGAGCTGAGTGAAGCTGCGTACGCCTCCAGGCAGAAAGCACCGCTGGGCAGGTCCCACCGTCAGCACCTGAGGCTTCCCCCCTGGTGTAACGATGGGACTACATACGGCGTGAAAACTGTCGGAGGTATATGTGTGGTCCAAACATTCTCATAGTTCATATTTTGCTCATTAGGTTTTGTCTTTTTTCTTTTCCAAAACACAGTTTTCAAGTCATTTCCCAACCATATGTCCGATTATGTCCAAATCAGTTCATATGAATCTACACAAGAAGATCTGTCTTGTATTATAACTTCACTGTAAAAGTTCATGTTTTGCTCATTAGAAGGACTTTTTTATGGGAAACCCCCCAGTTTTGTCTGAATTCATCTAATATAGACTGACTCAAGGAAGTCTGTCTTGTTTTATCACTGAGCTCAGACAAACTAGCTAACTGTATTTAACGTCATTGATGTTAAATACAGTCTTACAGCAGGCTGCTGACTTCATAGAAATAGTTATGTTGAGTAAATATGAACTTTTTGAGATTATTTTTGAGTCACATTTAATTTGGGTAGATTAATTATGGGGACTGCTTGTACAACACAGGGGATTCGGGGCTTTTTGGGGTATATACCTTTGCTGTCGGTGACAACATCAAATATACCTAGTTGTGATCAGCATCAGTTAGATCACTAAATTTAGAATACTTTTGTAATTACTGCACCATTCTATATAACAAAATTCCTAATGGATTCAAAATTTCATGCAAATCCGTCCATTAATTTTGGAGTTATTGCAAAGAACCTCCAAAAGTGCCTGATCTGGCAATGCTTGAGAAAACATTATATTTTGTCATCACGTTGTGAGGTCATCACCGAAATCGAATAATCTCTAGAATGTAACAAATCTACCTGTGGGTTGAAGTTCAAACAAACAAAGGTCAAATAAAAACACAACCTTCTTGGTGGAGGTAAAAAAATTTTTTTAAAAAGGCAACATTGTACATGTAGGTCAATTCTCTTTTCACATGTCTGTGTGTCCAGGCCCAGATGTACGTGAGATTATTAACCCTTCACAGTCAGCAGAGGAGGTGGAGAGGGAAGGTCAGGCGGGGCGCGACGCTTACGTACGAAGCCCAAACGCCTACTTTGTTGGTAAGAGGAATGAAAAAATATTATGACTAAAACCCAAACTTTATAACAATGATTTCTTGACATGTTCCAGAACCGGTGTTGAACTGTAGTAATAATGTAGTAATAATGTAGTTACAGTGCAGTAATAATGCAGTAATAATGTAGTTACAGTGCAGTAATAATGCAGTAATAATGCAGTAGTAATGTAGTAATAATGCAGTTACAGTGCAGTAGTAATGCAGTAGTAATGTACTAATAATGTAGTTACAGTGCAGTAATAATGCAGTAATAATGTAGTTACAGTGCAGTAATAATGCAGTAATAATGCAGTAGTAATGTAGTAATAATGTAGTAATAATGCAGTTACAGTGCAGTAATAATGCAGTAGTAATGTAGTAATAATGTAGTTACAGTGCAGTAATAATGCAGTAATAATGTAGTTACAGTGCAGTAATAATGCAGTAATAATGCAGTAGTAATGTAGTAATAATGCAGTTACAGTGCAGTAATAATGCAGTAGTAATGAGTAATAAGCTCCAAGTTTCACGCACTGGTGAACCTGACCCCGTCCTTGACTGTGAATGACTGAGCCTTCCCACGAAGAACCTCCTCACCCATTCATGACACAGTCACTTGGTACCTGTTCACCTGTGGAATGTTCCCAACAGGTGCTTTTGAGCATTCCACAACTTTCCCTGTCATGTCTGCCTTTGTCCTGACTTGTGTGAAACATGATACTGACATCACCTTGATGTGATAAGAAAGTATTTTCATCATCCCTGCTCAATAGAGTATACACAATAAGCCGCATCATTAATAGCAGTTGCTAGTTCTATTGCTCCTCTCCCTGCTTCAGGTGAGCAGACTGACAGGAAGTACAACCCGAGCCACTACAGTAAAGACAGCAGGTTCGGGATCCTCACGCCTCATTTCAACGACGGTCGCAGCGTCGGGAAAACTCTCCACTGGCTTGGAGAAACTCAGAAGTAAGAGCTGCAATAAGATGGCGCAAGAATTTCTGTGTAAATGATGTGCAAAGCACATAAGTACTCTGATTACTATTGTATCTGTACGCCTTTTACACAGGGCAACTAAAAAACACCAGCCCCAAATCTCCTGCGTTGTACATGCAATCCCACCTGATTGAACTATTTCTGTTTGCTCTATTTCTATTTCAGTCTGCTCGAAGATCAGATGCCATAGCGACTCGATAATGAAGATAAATACAGTTAGCTAGTTTTTCTGAGCTCAGGAATAAAGCAAGACAGATTCCCTTCTGTCAATTCAGATGAGCGAAATTTATTCACAAATTGACTTGTTTTTTGGAAGTAACGGTTAAAAATAAAAAAGTTACCCTAGAGAGGGAAATCTGAAACATTACAGTTAAATATGACAAGTACAAGTTAGCTCTCCTTGAGGCGGTTCATATGAGGTAAATATGGACTAAATCGGACTATTTGTTTGGAATTTATATCCAAAAACCAGTGTTTATTGTAAAAATGCTCCCCCTAGTGGGTAAAAAATGAACTAAATTATTATAGAAACAAGTTAGATCTCCTTGGATCATTTCCTATGCACCAAATTTGGTTGAAATTGGACCAGCAGTTGAAAAATTATGGCAGAAAACAGTGATTTTGGAGGTAAAGCTCCCCTTTGATGAAAATATGTAACTGACCTTTCCTGAAATCAATCTTTGTGGTTTGTGCCAAGATTGAGGCTAGATTATGTAAATATTGTGTCAGCACAATTGGGAATTAACTGGGCTTAATGGAGAATATAACACCTATAGTGGTTTCCACTGGTGAAGGTTAGAGTACATCTGTTGGTATTTTTGCCCCAGGTTTTACAACCCAAAGACGACGTGGAAGAGATCTGGGAGCAGGGAAAAGATGAGGCTGCAACTTGGCAGAAAGGACAATGTGTAAGTTCCTGTCACACTTCCGCTGACCCGTTTCTGTCACTTCTTCGTATCTCTATCCGTCATGTTTAACCTCATCCTCCTCCGTCCTTCCCAGGAGAGGAAATACTCTGAACATTCCACCAGATCACACCATTGGAATTCTCTTGCCACAACATGAATTTGGTAGGGTTTATGTAAAAAACAGAAAACTGCCTGTCCTGGGTTACATTATGTTGGACCATGATCCAGCAGACACTGTATGGACAGAACACAGACAGTGGAGTTGTCTGCTTCTGGTTTATAGGTGTTGGAGACACAATCCACTCCACTGATCCGGGCCGTAATGTGAGAGGCAGGGACCGGCAGCAGAGCCTGGTCAATGCGCTGAGACACAACCTGAAGAGGGTGAACTTCCACCACTTCCCTTCCTTGCTGCAGGCGTTCAGACATTATGACAAGGTACGACAGGAGTCCCTGCAGACGGTCTGATATTTACACACCAGCCTGTTGACTAATTAACTACAGATAATAATAATCCCATAGTGACTAAATAATGAAGTTGAATACAATTTAACTAGTTTTTCTGAGCTCTGGAGTAAAACAAGACAGAATTCCTCGTGTCAATTTATATGAGCTAAATTTAAACGCAGTTGGACTTTTGATTTGGACGTTATGGAAATAATTTTTTTGTTGTTTTTTAAAATAAAAAGCCACCCTAGTGAGTGAAATATGAACAATTACAGTCAAATATAACAAATGCAAGTTTGATCTAATTGAGACGGTTCTTATGAGATAAATTTGGACGAAATTAGACCAACGGTCAGGAAGTTTGAAAAGCAGTGTATTTTATAAAAAATAACTCCCCCTAGTGATTGAAAAATTATCAAAACAGTTTTTCTTGTAAAAAGAGCTCCCCTGGTGACTAAAATATTTACTACAAGAGTAAAGATCTTCTCGAATCAATTCATATGCACCAAATTTGGACTAAATCGGACCAACAGGGGAGAAATTATGGCCTTCTCCACTGGCGGCGATGACAATCCCATGATATATATAATATATTTGTTATATATATTACATTTATTAATTCTCTCTATAAATATATATAAGTAATAAATGCAAAAATGTTTCAATCAAATCCTGTTTTTGCCTTCAGCCTAAAACGATTCCAGTCACCACAGCAAACAATACCAGGAATGAATGCTTAGCTATTTTATTCATATTGATAATAATCTGGCATATGATTGACATTCTCTGCAGTTCATCAGTGCTAGTTGTAAAGATGGATCACGGGACGGGCCGGTACCTGCCGATGTCAGAGACAAAGATCAACCTGAACAAACGAGGATCAGAGGATCAAAGGATCAGATATGGAGAAAAAACCCAGAACTGAGTCACTTTTCAACTTTCCTTGTGAATCTGTTTGTGCCAACCACCAGGAAGGCAGGGGGATGATTGACAAGGAGGACCTCCGGGCCGTGTGCCATCAGTACCAGCTGAGCGTGAGCGAGCCGGTCCTGGATGACCTCGTGGAGTTCTGCGACACAGATAAAGACGGACGAATCGACTTCCTGGAGTTTTCTAACTTCCTCAACTGGAAGGACAAGATGCCAATCAACAGCCGAGAGCAACGCATCATGACCGACGGTCAGTCCGCGTGGGCCCGCCTTTCTACGTCTGCCAGGCTTCTTATTAATGATGACGGGATTTTTTACAGCACCACCTGACGTTTCACGTGATGAAAGTTAAAACTCTCTCCTGCAGAGAGTCTGACCAGCACGTCTGTAAACGACACATCTTCTTTATCAGAATCAGCACAGCTTCCTGTTTCCCAGGCTCTTATCGGGCCCGAGGACCTGGAGCCCGTTGAGCCAGGCAGCTCGCTGATGACCGTCAGGACCCTGAGGCGACCGAAGACCGACCCAGAACACTTCAGCACCTCCTCCTCCCTCATCGGGGCCGTCAGCCTTGGTCGACCCACATCAAGTAAGTCATAAACAGAGATCCATTCATCCATTTTCTTACTCTTGTCGGGGTTTGGACCCTCTACCCATCAACATTCTCCTGCTGGAAAAACTTCAAGAAGGAGTCATCCTGATCCAACGCCCAAACCAGCTCAACTGGATCCTTTTGACGCATAGGATCCAGTTGACTCCCACACCGAACTCATTCACGAGAATATATGGGTCTCAACTGGACTGGATGCATCATGGACATCATGGAGCCACATTGAGTTCTGGTGCAAAATTTATAGTTTCAATATTTGACTGCTTTATAATAAACCCAATAGAGGGATTGGTGGGTGACATGCTAGGTTGTGAGCTCCCCTCCCTACATGCAGGTATCTGCCTAATGAAACATGTTCTGTTTGAAAATGACATTATAGAAGACGTGAAATTCCTCTTTCCACAGGTGGCCACACCCACAGGATCCGGTCTGTGAACTCTGACCCTCCAGCCCCAGGCACGAGGAGAGTTAGTGACAGGAGCAGACTTCACCATACGGCCACAGTCAGAAATCTCCTGCATCCATCAGTTCACGCTCTTCAGGGTGTTCATGAGGAGCACTTCCTCCTTCCTCGCTCCAAGGATGAGGTGCGTTCAACATGAGTGAAGATACAGAGATACTCTACTATATGTCATTGGAAAATATTAATATTGTGGTATCACAATATCAGTTTTCAATTGTTTTTAACAATAGAAAACTGTAATTCATTAATTGTACAGTATATAAAGTGCAAAGTGAAAAATTACCGGACCCCCTCCTCATTCTCCGACTAAACCGTGTCGGATCCCCAAACTACATTTAACGTTTCAACGAGTTGACTGCAGGTCCTTTTGTCATGTTGGTCTCGTGTCTGTGTTTCACATGAGGTGTATCTCGCCCACTGTGATGAGAAAAATGTATTTATTCCAATTCAAAGGTCATAGGGTCGTGTCTCACGTAGGAGAGGTGGAGGTCCCAAACGCCCACACAGGATCAAAATTCAGTATTCATTATTATTTAATATTCTTATTATTAAGAAAGGGTTTCGATCGATTTAGGTACTAACCATACATATAAGTTCAGACTGGTAAAAAAAACTAAAACCTAAATTTTACATAAACACAGCCTGAATAGACAGAAAATTCACATTTTATTTTTCCCACCACAGCATTTCTGTGGGGTTCAAGTCCAAACTTTGACCATTTTAATTTCATTCTTTGGATCCATTCAGAGGTGGTCTTACGTGATTGAACTTAAAACACACAGAGACTGATGACCTGACATTCTCCCTCAGAACTCTCTGGTTGAGGGCAGGATCCATGTTTGATCCATGAATCGCTGCTCTTCCTCCTGGTCCTGAGGCAGTAAAGCATCCTGTTCGTCATCACTCTGCCGCCGCCATGTTTGACCCGCAGTCTAAGGTTCTTTTAGTGGAATGTTTAAAGCACATAATAATACCTTTTAATAATCAATTTATTTAGTGTAAATAACTATAATAACAATAAAATACAACCAATATAAACGAGAAAATAGAATATACAAGAAGGTGTGAAACAAAAAAGTAACAAATAAGACCGAAGAAAGAGAAAAATAATAAGCTAGGACTGAAAAGATCGTCAGTATTAAAATAAAGATCGCAGAATCAGACCTCTCTCCTCCGAGATCCCGCCCCCTCTCCTCTTTTACACCTGCTGCTCACCTGTGGTTTATCGAACCTTCTTAATCCTTCACTTCTAAACAGATCGGCCCTCAGAAGGTTTCTGCTGCTGCAGTTTGGTTTAAGTTAGATGAAACTTCTCAAAGAGAAACCAAATAAATCAAAAATCCTCAGAGTTATAATTTGGACTCTTTTCTACCTTCCCTCTGGCAGATCGCTGAGATCTTCAGGAACGTGGGGGCGAGTGTTTCTGAGGAAGCGTTTGAGGAGGCCTGGGGTCTGGCGGCCATGAAGGATCCGGCAGGAGAAGTTTGTGTGGAGGTATTCCGGAATGCACTCAGGGAAATAAAAGCAATGTAACAGCCATGATTTTACCGCCGAAGCATTTCCTCTTTCATTCAGTCGCTCTTTCTCTCTGAACAATGTCTCCTCTCTCTGCTGGAAGCCCTTCAGCGCCGAGACCTTTCCCTGTGATGCGAGAGCATTCCTGCAGAATAAACATCCTGTTGTGTGGTGAATTCTTTCAAACGCATTTATAAATGATATCAGTTGTCACTTCCTTTCCCCAGGAAACCTCAGAGTCGCTGTGGCTTTTGAAGAGCAGAAGGTGGTTCTGATGAAAATAACGATCCTCTTATTATATTATATCCCCGAGAAATATTATGGAATCGTCATCGTGACCGCCGCCGATCCTTCATGTCCGCGCAATAACCTCAAAAACTAAATCATGCATCATTTTCAAATTTTGTACTCGCATAGACTTTAGTGAGAGGAAGAACTGGAGCGATTTTGGGAAAAGTCAGCTGTTTATTCCTGACACTAGGGGGAGCTTTATCGCCAAATGTTTCAGGAGCATCAATTTGGTGCGAATGAATCATGGCGAGGAAATCTATCTTGCTGATCACTTTACCCACATTTTAATCTAATTTTGATCTAATAGTTCATATTAAACTCACTTAGGAGAGTTTTTTTTTTTTTTTTTTACTAAAAATATCGTGGAAATAATGTCACATTTAATTTGAGGAGTTCAATCGGGTGAATTGTTTATACAACAAAGGGGATGAGGGATTTTTCGGGAATATAGGCTTTCTGTCGGGGACTCCAGCAAATTGCAAAGAGTCTTTCAGAACCTGCTGATCTACTGGGGTTTTAACATCTCTAAGGTTTAGAGAGAACGGTACCGAGAAGGCATTGAAGAAAATAAAACATCTGGTTGCCACGTGTCCATAAACACTTTTTACCTTGTGATGAGACATGAGGTCTTATCAAGTCATATCCACGAGATAAGAAATCATTCCCACACTTTATTAAGTCGGGACACGAGATAATAAATCATTCCCACACTTTATTAAGTCGGGCCACGAGATAATACATTGTTCCAAAGCCTTATTTAGTCATGGCCAATAGAATGATCCAAAAAAAGAAGAAACTATCCAGAGAGAGGTGGTTCTCTTGGAGAAAATGTCGTGTTGGTGCCAGAGGTCAGAGGAGAATGTCCAGACTGATTCAGAGCTCGCACAACAAAATGCGATGAGGGGAATAAAAGAGTGGGTTCTGTTAGTCTGTCGTGTAGATGTTCAGGAATATTTTTAATCAACAACTAAGTTCTGTTTGGATGATTTAGTTTCTGGAGCATAATTCAAATACGGTTTAATATTCTTCAAAAAAAACTTTCATGACAACCAAGTTCTGAAGTGGTGCCATTCTCTATTTAGGAACTTCAATTATTTTATTTTGTTTGACTATTTCCATGGTTACGAGAGGATTTTTGGCTTTCAGTCGATCTATTCACAATGTTGATTATTTTATTCTAAGTCCCCTTGGGGGTGCATCACTTTTAAGGTCCCTCTGGAAACACTTCCCTTGTGTATTTGTCGTGTGTCACATGGGTTGTAAGATTGATGAAGATATTTTCTTCATTCGGTTGTGTTTTGACTATTTTCATGGGTTTTCTGGAGTTGCAGCTTAGCTTAGCAGCTAAGCCAATTTTTTTTGCTTTTTTGTGCTTTTTACGTATCGAAGTTAATGAATTTTGATTTTGTTTATTATGTAACAGTTAAAAAAACATACTTATTAATTTTGGAAAAAGGCCGTGTGTTGCTGTCAAGTCACCCAAGACAGCCCATAATAATAATAACACTGCAAATTTAGATAATATCTTAATTTTAGCAAATCAATTTAGCTAATAAAATAAAAATAAAATCTGTGATACAAAGTTAAACCTTTGGTTGTTTGTTTTGGACTTACGGTGCAGCCCCGACGGTTTCTGAGATACATCGTCTCTCCAGCTCATCTGTCCTGAGTTACATTTGATTAAGCGTCAAGTGTCCTACAAGTGTTTGCCCTCACCAAGAAAAAAAAAGAATCATTTTTTAAATATTTTATTTCTTTGGACCATTTATTAAGTTTTATTTAGACAATGTAAATTTACCATAAAATGAAACGTATGTTTTCAAACCGTAAAACAAAAGAAAGATTCATGAAACTATTTTGAATTTTTGTTATTTCATGGAAAAGAGTCAATTTTAATTACAGGTAGATTACCTACTTCGTTATAATGTGAAACCTCAAGCATTTTTTTTAGAAAACTATTCGACCCTTATTAGACTTTACAAAATTCTATTTAATAAGTCTTCCCATGCTTTAATATGGCAGTAAGAAATCCTACATATTAAATATGATTTTATCAACAGCCATGTATAATGATAACAAAAATAATAAATAATAATAATACATTTAATTTATAACGCACTTTACATTTGGATCAAATCTCAAAGTGCTACAAGGTAAAAGCAGAGAAAAGAATCAATAAAAAATATAATAATAGCTATATAAAAACCTGACCAAAAAGCAGCAATGTTAATTAAAAGTTATAGGTTCTGATAAAAAGGAAAGTTTTAAGGCCTTTTTTAAATGTGTCAGTCGTCTGTGGAGCCCTGAGATGGTCAGGGAGGGCATTCCACAGACGAGGGGCAGCAGAACAGAA
>VRLP01007270.1:0-22784 GCA_009660295.1 Lophius piscatorius | reverse complement strand
AATGTAAATATAACAAAATTGAGTAAAGCAATAATGAAATTGAAACTTGAAGCGCTCTTTCTGAGCACGGCTGACATATATTTGTATTCTGAACAGCGGTATTCACTCATCATTCCCTGCTGATGATAGCACTGCTATACCTTCATAGATTAATGGAAGTGCATATAGTGTGAAAATAGTCTGACAATGGCATTTGGCATTGCAAGAATGTTTTTATTTTCATTGTGCAAGGTCATATTTCTTCTTTGATCCTGTTTCAGTATTTTAATTGTTGAGTTCTTACATGATAATAGTGATAACTGTCTTGTATCTGTATGCAAAATAGGAGCTTAATTCGACCAGGCCATTACTTTAGCTCATCAGAAAAGACTGGTGTGGAGGGCATGTAAGTACCTAAACTCAAGTATGTGCTTAAATACAGTGCAGAAGTACTTGCATATTACTTCAGTATTTCCAATGTCTGCTATTTAAACTTCCACTCCATTTCAATCGAATTTCAATCGACTTTTAATTTTATCATATTTATTATTGAAACTTTTTTTAATTTTGTTTTTTTGGGGTTTTTTTAAAGCCTGATAACTAAATCATTTTTTAAATGATCTAATCATAAATTAGATGAAGAAAACGCTGAATATTGGATTTGGTTATGGACAATGCTGGTAATTACTCCGACGCTGTTAAACTTTCAATTGCTACACTATGGGTCACTTTACTTTTACCAAAGTAACATTTAAGCAAAAATATTTTTGCTTTTACTTAAATACAATTTGTGGGTAGTGTATTCAACACTAAAGTAGGAGAACAAGAAGCTGAGCACCATAGAGACAAGGCGGTGTTAGAGGGTTAGGGACAGTCTGACCCAAAAAACAAATCTGAGTCCGTATTCATCACCACTGGGTATTTTATCTTGTCCCAACACATTTCTGAGCATTTGATCACCGCAATTATGGCCGTGACTGTAATAACACACACACAGAGGAGAGGGGTAGGAAGGAGACGCAGTCACACACACACACACACACACACACACACACAGACAGACATCACCTAAACTGTATTTTTGGGCACATAGCATAACAGAAACACCAAGTCTGTCCCTCATGAAGGCTGTCTGAAAGCATGAGAACGTGCTGATGGATCGGTGTCTGGAGGAGGCTGTCCTACTCCATTAACATCTCCCTGTTGGTGTGAAAGTGTGAAAAGATGTTTTTCCATCTGCAGTGTTTCCCTGTTTCAACATGTAAATGAGTCGGATATCTCTGCCTTCCATGTATATAAGTTAATAGTTCTATGTATGTATTTGTTTTAAATTGCATTTGAATTCATTTTCAAAGATTGTGTCTGAGATCACTTCTTATCTTATGATTGATTTGGTCTCTACCGGATGGAGACATGATCATTTTAAGGTCTATTATGTCTTCCTCGCCAGCAAGGGGTGTATCCCAGAAAAGCCCCCAATCCCACATATTGTACAATCAATCCCCCTGATTGAACTCCTCAAATTAAATGTGAAAGGAAAAGCTCCTACTAGTGAGTAAAATATGATATTTACAAGTTTGATCTCCTGGAGTCGTTTTATAATCACCAAATTTGAACTGTTACAGACCAGAAAGATTTGGAGTTATGTGCGAAAAAGGTTTTTTTTTTTGTAAAAAGCTCACCCTAGGGAGTAAAATATGAACTATTAGAGTAATGCCACCTGCAAAAGCATGACAACCCCACAAAAGGGAGTGGTTTTGCAAGTGGTGGCCAAAATCCATGTCTCTCTCCTTATAGTCACTGACTGCCTCTTCTCTAGTTTTGTGTTCTGCTTGTGTCTTTGTCCCCATTTGTGACATGAGGCAGGACCTGCAGCTCACTGACGCTGCACACGTAATCCAGCTCCTCCTGGATGGCTTATTCCTGTGTGCAGTTGCAACACAGTTTGGTGTGTCTCCCAGCACAGTCTCAAGATCCTGAAGGAGATGCCAGGAAACAGGCTGTTACACAAGGAGATCTTGTCAGAGCCGTAGAAGGACAACAACCCGGCAACCAGACTGGTATCTGCTCCTCAGGAACACTGACAGATCCCTAAAATTTACTTCCAGCGGGCTACTGGTGTGATGTTTCTGACTAAACTGTCAGTAACAGACTGCATGAGGGGCCGACGTCCTCTACCGGGACCATGGCTCACAGCCCAGCATCTTAGAACTCAATTGGTGTTCACCAGAGAACAGCAGAATTAACAGGTTCTCCATCGGTGGCTCGTTTTCTTCACAGATGAGGACAGGTTCAAAATGAGGTCATGTTGCAGGCTTGACAGATTCTGGAGAATCTGTGGAGACCATAATGCTGCTGCCTCGTCATCCATCAGGACCGGTTTGGTGGTGGGTCAGTGATGGTCTGCGGAGACAGATCCATGGCTGGTCTCACAGACCTCCGTGAACTATCCAACGGAACCCTGACTGCTGTTAGGAACCAGGATGAAACTCAGACTCACTATCAGACCTTACACTGGTCCAGGGGACACTGGGTTCCTCCTAGTCCGGGATAATGCTTGGCCTCATGTGGTCAGAGTGTGTGGGCAGTTCCTGGAGGATGAACACAATCCTCCATCTCATCAGGAGAGGCCCAGACATTTTTGTGAGGTCCTTTTGGTATGTGGGGCTCAAACACACTCCTGGGTCACATTATGAGTTGTGTGATGAAATTCACTGGAATTGTATCAGTCTGTGATTTCAGTTAATCACTTTGATTGTTGGTGTCATTTAGAATCCAGTCATTAAGGATTAAGGATTTTGATTTCTATTGATCGTTCCTGCGTAATTTTTTTTAGAACAACATTATGCAGGAACGATCAATGTATTTATACGATTTTGAACTTGAATGTCTCTTTCATCAGGATGTGGATTTTGATTTTAGTGTTCCCTTAAAACGATGTATTTTTTTTTTAAATGTTCCCTCTATAGTTACTAAAATATCAACTAATAGAGAAAAATAAAAGTTACCCCAAATTTTGTCTAAATCAGACCAATGGTTGAGAAATTACTGCCCCAAAAACGATGGAGATAAAGTACCTCCCGGTGTCAGAAATAAAACGATGACCTACCAAAATCCATCCAGTTCTTCCTCACACTTATGTCTATAGGGGTATAAAACTTGAAAATTATCGATGAAATAGTATTAGAGTCAGCTTATTAACACGAGTGATCAGCGGCAGACACGGCGGCGACGATGACGTTTCCATAATAGCCCCAATTTTCAGTGATGTTATGATTACACACAAAAAACACTGGTACCGGCTCAACGGTCCATAGTGACTTCAGTATGACTGGTCAGAGGCACAAAAAAAACACAGGAATATGAAGTGTGAGAAGATTGTAGCAACAAAAAGAGACAATACAACTCATTTAACACTTGCAGAAGAAGTACCTGGCTGAGTGTGAGGTGAGTTGAAAATTGAGTGAGAAGAGAACAGTCGCTACTGGGCGCTATCGTCAGGGATACTGCTCCTGCAGAAATACCTTTTAATATTTTTATATTTTTCAAGGCAATACAAGGCACTCTATACATGAGAGGGAGATGGAATATTTAAAACACAGCTCTTTGTAATGTGCAGAACTGTGGAACGGAACATCCATACACCATGAAGGTGAACAAGTCCTCACTATCTACATGTCAAATTTATATTGCTGTGGCCTTTTCCCTCCGGTCCTCCTGTTTCTCTGTGCATGCAGAGATTCACTAAACTGCTGATGTCTGCAGCAACTTGCCTCTTTCTACACATTTTTAAAAAGAGGTGGAGGTGATAAGTTGGGTGGCAATATCTAGACAAGCACTTTCAACTCTTAATTTATAAAGACAGGACAAATGAATGGCAACTTGAGCACCCTGGAGCATTTTGGGGAAAATGATTTGTGTGTGTGTGAATGTTTGTCTGTGTTTGTGTGGGTGTGTATATGTGTGTGTGTATAGATGCATAGAATTATTTTTTTCCATCAACTGAATCTGCGTGGGTTCCAATGTACTTTAAATTCACAGCTGCAGAGTTATTAGACTATTATTATGATGTTATTATACAGAGTTATTATTTTTGATGATAATGATTTGGCCAAAGGGTCAAAGCAAGATGGAGCCATTATGAAATGAAATTGTCGAACTGTGACCTTAGCCAACATTTTACAGTTCTTCAAAATCGCATTGGGGCTAATAATTAGTTTGCAGTACCAAATGGGGAAATTTATGACAAGCATCGTTCTCTGCTGTACACCTGAAGGTCACTGGATGGTTGAGGGACAGCTATTACAGCCCAGTACGCCATATTTCAACACATCATCCAAACAAAGCAATAATGAAACAAATCATTTAAATACGAGGTAACAGATCAGTTCTGAATCTCTGTGTGTGTTAACATTTTCTTAAAAGTCAATTTTCTGCATGCATATGAAAATGGGATGCAGAGTAATGCCGAGGTCATTCTCTGTGAACGCAGAGGACGGAGAACATGGGTGACTGACTCAATCTGTGTCATATTCTCCAAGTACTTTGATTCACTGTACTCTTGGCACATTTGTGTGTTTGCTTGTCTATGTGTGAGTTTAAGTGCGACTTGAGGCGAGCGCCAGCCTCTATGACGAGATTTCAACGCCTCCGAGCATGACACATTAACAAGTGGCAGCTGATTGCAAGGACACACACTACCTGAGGGTTACATAAATTTGTGTGCGTGTAAGATTTTGTGTGTGTGTATGTGTGTGTGTGTGTCTGCATGCCTGTATTTGTGTTAGCTTTTATGTATGTGCATTTTCACAGTTCTATACGCATATGTATGTGATGTTTTCCTGCGTCTTCATGACACAAAATCAATAATTGTATCCCTGAAAAGTCGGGAATAGTATAGAATCATCATTGCAACCTGTTGGGACTCAGCTGTAAACTTCTAACAAGAAATGACCTGAGGCCCACGTTTCTTTTTCTGAACGAAACTGAAGCATTACAGAGAAAAAACGTCTCAGATCTGTCTGAATGACAGTACAGTTTTAGCGCTAGCTAACAAGCTACTACTTAGCATCTTCGTCTTCTTTTCAACGATTATTATGTATGTTGATTATTAAGCATTATAAGACCGTTACTGCCCCCTGATGGAAAAAATTAGTCCCAATTCATATCTGTAACTGAAATCCACAGATGACTTAAGTATTGATATTTTTAACATTTAACTGTGTGTTTTTTAATCTGCATATATTAGATTAATTAATACATCAGTGAACAAAAGACACAACACCGCCAGATAGGCATATGTGAATGTAAACATATGAGGCATGGTTAGATTTTTTGGGAATATGTGAAAACCATAGGATATAGCACTTAACCTATCAGTATTCCTAAATACTCAGTTAACCTGATTGAAGAAAACATCTGAGGTCAGAGCATGAACCTGAAACAACATTTATGAAGTAGCGTTCTGATAGGTCATCTGTGTATTTGTGACACTAGAGGTAGCGTTGGCTCAAATTAATCCACGCTAGGAGGTCTATCTCTTATATTTATTATTTCACTGCAAAATTTCACATTATACGCGGGGAGCTTCTTTGTGGAAAGCACCAAGAACCTTTCCACAAAGTTTGTAAAAAAAACTGTATTTTTATCCTCATTATTAAGTAATCTTATCTGAGAAATATTTAAATGGGGTCACCCCTCAGAATCTTCTTTGATACTTTAAACCTTGATAATTATCTGCTTTAAAGCAACGTTAAGATGTGGGTGTATGTTTGGACATGGTGGGAGCAGCTGAATAATTACCAATGATATCCAATGCTTTTTGCTTTTCCATCCATGCCCACAGAGAGCTACACAGTTTGTTTCAGTCTGACTGATCGCATCAGTCTGCTTCAGCCATCCTCTGTCTATCCTCTCCCACTGTGTGTTTTGTTGACCCACTGCTGACTTTCTTTGTCTGTAGTACATGCCTTTATAAAGTCACAAAACAGCAGCTGAGCTGTAATCTATCTTGAAAATCTGTCTTTGTTTGTCTCTTGTGTGACATCTTGTGTGATTATTTGTAGTTGAAAGGGCAGAGAAAATAGCTTTTCCACTGGTTAATCACAGATAATATATTTTTAATGAGGAAATATATGAGAAACTCTGTTGGATTAGTAATCCTCATTCCACCCGTTAAACACTTCCAATCTCAATTTAAAAGCCCTGTTGGTTGACATTGACCACCGAGGACAGACAGAACTACTTTAATGGCTTCATTCACCTTCAAATAAAGAAATCTCTCCCCTACACACTCTTAGAACCACAGCGTACACCGAGAATGACATCTGCATGGGTATCTGAAAGACTAATTACTCCTACATCAGCCCGTCAACTTCTGCAGTTTGTGTTTGGTGCTCAAGCATTATTCAAATCAGCATGCAAACACTAATGTTGTGGTAAACATAATAATATATAAGCATCATATTTGCGAGCACATTACAATTTAACTTAAGGTATTTTTTTCTATTGGGAGAACCTTTCAAAGTCATTAATATAGCTTCAGTTTAATCCTAATCATACACTAGGATTTAATATGACATACTCACTGGGTTCATCCA
The DNA here is from genome assembly GCA_009660295.1 of Lophius piscatorius. Taxonomy (NCBI): domain Eukaryota; kingdom Metazoa; phylum Chordata; class Actinopteri; order Lophiiformes; family Lophiidae; genus Lophius; species Lophius piscatorius. The sequence continues at coordinate 16,206 of VRLP01007270.1, read as the reverse complement.
TTCTGTCTAGGGTCTTCCTCTCATACAGATTCAGTTTGCCCTGGTAGCAGGGTAAGCAGGAAATCCAAAGTGTCCCTCTCCTCGGGTATGTTTTCCAGCTCGTTCAGAGGGGGTCCTGATGCATTCCTAGCCTAGAGGAGATTATGAAGGGTTTCCTTCCAACTTGAAATGCTTGGGAAACGCCCAAAGGGAGGGAGCTGAGATACCCAAACCATCGCAAGTGTCTGCTTTTGATGTGAAGGAACAGCAGCTCCACTTTAAGCTCCGTCTCCTGTCTGTAAGGCTCAGGATACAAACAGAATAACATACAAAGGAAGGTAATCACAGCCGATTTCATCTTCAGTCACTACATTAATCTCATGACTAGAGTTGTGTTGTTTGAATGCATATCAACTGATGATTTAGTTATTTATTCATCTTGATAGACCAATGATAAAACATTCAATACTGCTGATGCAGCAATTGTTTATCTCATAGTTCATTTCCCAATCACTTTTGAAAAAGACCCTGAGATACTTGCAATCCTTCAAATGCTTTGGAGACTCTTACACCAGTCCATTCACAGTCAGCTTGAACCTGGTCTAGTATGCGCGGAAGTTCCAAACAGGAGAGATGCAATACACGCTCCTCAACTTGACTGAACCTTGAGATTCTGTCCAACTTTATCAAGAAAAGAATCCAAATTACCTGAGAATTTGTTTGCCTTTATCCTGAGGATACAGATATAACTCTCACGTTGGTTCAAGGTTCAAGAGATTGCACATTATAATGTCCCTGGTTAATTTGGCTCAGTAATTATATTCACGAAACATCGGGGATATTTTGGGATCGTCTCATCCACCGCACATCCTTCGAGTTTACACGATAACTCAAAAATATTTCATGGATAATTCGCACAAAACCTTGTGCGAAACAGAACTGGATTGATTTTTAGAAAAGTCAGTTGCATATTTCTGACACTAGGTGGAGTTTTATTTCGAAAAGGTTTCAGGCAATGACAATGTGTATGTCTTAGAGCAGCTAAAAATATTAAAGGAAGAAAATGGTTATATTTGGCGGAACATCCTGAATTTGCAGTCATTCTGCAACTGTTGGTCCAAATATGCATATTAATCGAATCCATGTGGTATAATTTATTCTAATAGGTCAGATTTTACACACAAAAAAAGCGCTCTTCTCGGCCATAATTTCCTAACCGTTGGTCAAATTTAGTCCAAATGTACCTGAAATATGATCACTTACAGTAAAACAAGACAAATAGTGCCTCAAGGAATTAGATCTCCTTGAGACATTTCTTGTCATGTTTTAGTCTAAGTGCTCATATTTCACTCAATAGGGTATTTTGCTAAAAAAAATTTTTTTACCATTACACCCTAAAGATTGATCCAATCCTGTCTAAATTTAGCTGATATGAATTGACACATGGAAATCTGCCTAGTTTTATTACTGAGATCAGAAAAAATAGATAACAGCATTGATCCTCAATATTGAGTCACTATGTGATCTTACCTCAGAGCATGTTTCTGACATCATAGAAAATAGTTAGGTTGAATCAATATGGACTGTTTGAGATTATTAACGAGTCACATTTTTGGTAGTGGTAGACCGAGACCACTAAGAACCACCACAGAACGTTGCAAGAAGTCTTTCCTGCCAACGGCAACTAAACTGTATAACTCCCTCTTGCAGGATGGTCAGCTGAACAATTGGACACCAATATCAATACAACAATAATTCAATAGAACTATATATACATATACTACTGTACTTCACAATATTATTGTCATGGGCAATATTAAGCTCACAATCATGCTGTTATTTGTATGCTATGGTTATATTTACTTGTATTCATAAGTTATCATGTGCAATTTTATATGGATATCTAGTGAAAGTTTTGCCAGAATGACTATTGTCTTGTACACCAGGGTCACAGTTACTGCTCATACTACTCTGTTCTTCTTTCCACACATGCTTAGTCTTAATTACCAGCTTTGTGATCTAGGGCATTAGTTCATATCAGCTGCACCTGAAAAGGTACAACTGCATGCACCTGCATGCTCAGCCTCATCATCACCTCATCACCATCAGCTGCTGTCTTTAAATATGACCCTCCCCATCCATCTAGTTCTTGCATGCTGCTGGATGGAGAGGGTCATAGGAACATTCAGAGCTCCACCTAGTCCTCGAAGATCCATCAGTTTCATCATTCTTTAGCCTCAGAAGAGTAATCAGCCACCACCACCATTATCCAGACTCCTGAGCGGGGGATATTCCATGCTGTTGCTCAGGGCAGAAACACTTCAATCACAATCTCCCCGAAGACTCTGAGCTCCAAAGACGCTCTAATAGACTCATTATCCCACATCTGCTGTTGTAATAAATCATTCATCTTTTCGACATCTCTTCTCTGATTAAAATGATATTCAAACTATTATCATTATGTGCAATATACGCTCACTATCATGCTGTTCCTGGGACTGGTTTGCATTATAAACTTTATTGTAAAATTTCCAATTATGTTTATATTCTACTTTTCTTAGCCTCATTTACTGTATTTTTTGTAACTGTAATTTTCAGCATTCTCTGGCACAAGAATCTCCTTTGGGAATGACAAGGTTCTATCTTATCTTATCCTATCTCTGATTTCAGGAGTTTCATCAAGGAAATTGCTTGTACAATGCAGGGGAATGGAGGCTTTTCGAGGATATACCCTTGCTGTCAGGGATGACAGAATAGGCCTAGTTTTAAAAGAGAAATCAAAACTTTGATCCCCACTGATAAAGTCGTAGTGTCTCCTATCACAATTTAGCAAAACATTGACAAAATGGTTGTTTCATTTAATTTGGAGGAAACACGCCGCTAAATTTAATACCCAATATTATATTGACTGAGGTGTAAAATAAACTGCTCGACAAAGACAAGATATAAGTCATATTGATATAATTACCTCATTCCCGCTCAGGGATGTGTGTTTAGTTGTGTGTATGTGTGTTTGTGTGTGTATGCGTGCAAGCCGGTGTGTGTGTGTAGAAAGCTGTCTACTCCATTAACCGTGCTGACAGATGATAAAGATGATAGACGCATCATATTCACAATCATACTAGCTTTTTTCTTCCCCCTCAAGTAAACACACAACAACACAGTTCAATTGACCACTTACAGACCACACACACACACACACGCACACGCACACTCACAATCACCAGAGTTATATTGATTCAGGCAATCTCATGTCTTTTCTACCTTTCATATGCAATATGTTCTATGAACATAAGGTTCTTGACAAGGATGTAATGATTTGTGTACACAAGCTTGGTATATTTACATATAATATACCTGTATGTAAACTTTCCAATAAAAATGGAAAAGGAACACTTTGGTGGTGAAAGGGATGAGTAAAAACAGCATTCCCCCCTGGAGGCATGACACAAAACAGTCAAAGATACAGGGAAATCAAACTTTTCATGTGGAGGCGCAAACAGACGCACACAGACGTTTTTGATCAGAAGAGCTTGTCTTAGTGACTAATACACAACTCTTCACGGACCATTAACTAGCTCCAATTAAAACATGAAGCAATATGTTGTTTTTCTGCAGGAGTTTTTGCATACTTCTTCATCATCCTTGATTCCATTTTTGCGTCTTATCCCTCCAGTCATTCACATATGGTTTTGCAGCCCATCTCTGCTTTCATTATGCCAAAGGAAGATCAGGTTACTTTTTAATGCTCTAAAACATGTGCTACACATCAGAAGTACTTCAGCTCCCATGAGAAAGAGGACTAAAATCATGCTTTTCATTTAGCAGTAATTTGAAAGCCTTTGGACTGCTTTGAGATTGAATGTTATTTACAACACTTAGAGCCTTCTGCTGATTCCTCGGTTTCACACATGGTTAGGTGGCATTTGGCCGTTCTCTGCAACATGTTCAGAGGTGTAGAGGACTGTCGTTGTCGCAGCAGGGCTTGAAATGGGGTTCAAATTAGCCGTGCAGAATCCCTGCCAATATTGGATGTTCTGCAAAGTACAACCATAACCATTTTCTTCCTGTAATATTTTAGCTGCCATAAAGCATACACATTGTCATTTCAGTCATAGGCCATGGTTTAAAAGGAATTTTCAACTATCAGTTTATTATATAATATATTTTATGATATTTTATTATATGATATATTATGATATTATATTATATCATTTTATATTATGGGCATTGGTGTTGTCACCAAACCGCTTAGAATGTCAGCGTTACCCTATTCCTCTCAATAGACCCTCCACCCAGAAACAATCCAAACAAAAAGACTTAGATCAATATTTGAATTACTGGTCCAAATACTCCTTATCTATCCGCTCATGTTTATGGAAAAAAAAACATATCTAGTATCTACAATTTAATTTTTCAATAAGACATTCTTATTTCAACTGACATAACTTGATTTATTTTGTCACTTTGTAACTATTGAGAGTACTTTTTTTAGCTGAATCTTAATAACCTGTTAGAGTGCGTTTCTATTTAAATTTACATGGTCTAATCCCTCCATTGCATGGCGTTGCCCTCAGCTAACATACCACTTCTTTGGCCCTTACACTTCCCCTTAAATTGTTTTTCTATATATTATCACTTAAAAGGAAACATGATAAGTCTGTGACCAATGACATGAGGAGCTGAAGTGGGTCTGATCTTTAGTTAAGGGAGTCAAATACAACTTTGCTTTCCAATTATAGCTTAACCCTGTTACACAGAAACAGTTACCAGTTACCCTTGTAAGGTGAAACAGCCAAACAAATAAGGGTCAAATAGTTTTATTAAAATCATGCTTTACCAAAAGGATGGGTTAATCTAATTAAAACATACTATTTTCCATGAATTATAAAGTTCCATTATTAAATCATTTTTATAAGTTTTATTTTATGCTTTGCCTTTAAAAAAACCATGCTTCACCAAATAGTTAGTCGATCTATGGTAAATTTAGAGGGGAAAAAAAGAAAGAATGAAGAAATTAAGTTAATAAATGGAACAAATAAATAAAATATGCAGAGAGGGTCTTAAATTAAAGGATAAAAGGAAATGAATAATGTAAAGTAAATCACAGCTCATGATTTCAAATCCTTTGTCAAAATGATGATGATGTCAGCATAACCTGGGCCAACAGCTGTCTGTGGCCTCAGCACAGGTTCTATCACTGCATCTACTTGATTCTCATTATCTGAGGGGACTTGGATACTGCTGTAGGGTCTCTTCAGCTCTTCCACTCGGCTGCTGCTCCTGTCCGAACCTGCTCCAAATTTGTTCATGCGTGACTCTCATAGAGGAGGCGTTTCGTATCATGGCTGAAGCAGGTTCACCATTTGTAAACCAACCCCCACAAATGAGTTTGGCCTTACGTCCACAGTTAAAAAGCGTCCCAGTGATTTCGTTAATAACTTTGTACCACTCCGATACGCCCGGAGTGGTCCCGTCCCACTACGGTGATGGATGTCCCTACGGATGTGTGGTTGCTGGATTTTCTGTGCTGCTCCAGTATCAATGAATGCCTGCCTATAATGTGAGCATGAGCTCACAAATGCTGTCTATCTTAATGACTTGTGTCTTATCCCCTGCAGTAGTACTGTATGTCACACTATCATTCTAAAACTTTTCAGTGGATAATCACTTCACTTCACTCCCAAGCCGTTCGGTATAGTCCATATGCAGTGGAGGATTTAAGTAAGGGCGACATCGGGTGGCATTTTGCCCCGGGGCAGCATGGCACTCGCATCAATTTAAAAAATAAATCTGAATGGTGACACTGCTGATTGGTTTCCTATCGCTCATGCTGCCCGTCATGTAAATCATAATGTCAATATGCGGCTCAATTAAATTGGTAAGAGTGGGCACCCCTCTTGTTTTAGAGAAGACAGATTTCTTCTAGAAGCCAGTAGACAGTCAGAGGTGGGAGATGGGGAGGTCGGGCGGAGTGCAGCAGGTAATTGAACGATCAGAACGTGCGAAGACAGATATGCCTAGACACTCCTAATGTCTGTCCAACTCCCTGCTGCACCTCACCGGCCCATCACCATCTTCATCTGATCATAATGCGACGTTTCCTCCCATCCTATCATGTCTATCAAAGTCTAACCCTCCTCTCACCCAATGTTATCTGCCATAGGCTCCAATACTGCGACCCTGAACAGAATAAGTGGTTACGGATAATAATGAATATCCGACCGAAGACCAACTGTTGGTCGGGACGCGCTAAGATCAGTTAAATATTTAGAAAAATTTGTTTAGGGCTCCGTCACGTCGGGGAAAGCCATAGTCAGGTTCGGACCGGATTCGGTGAGATGATGCACACACACACAGTTATGTAATGCTATATGGTTGCTGCTATGAGTCAACACAACATTAATATTATTGCATAGCTCGCATAATAATAATGTATTAGTAAATAATGAACAGAGTGCTAAGCTACATCACACACTAAGTGCCCGTTCATGGGTGGTGTCTTGTTTTTTCAGATCATTGTTTTTACTAAAACAAGATTAGATGAGATTGATATACAGTTGTGGGAAACAGCAGTAGTTAATGGTTTTTATATAATTTCATACCACCTCTAATGGACTCCTCTTGAACAGACAAAATAAAATATACTTTTGATGAAGAGGGATTTTAGAAATAAGGGAAACACATGATTACAATGCAGCATTTATGCCTTTTGTGATACTTGTCCGGGACAAAAGTAAAAATCATTTGACAGAGATTCTTCAAGGTTGTGCGACGAAAATAAAACATCAGAGTGTAGCACGAAGTCCAAAAGATGTGAGGATGTGTGAGTCAGAGAGAGAAAGAGAGGGAGGGAGTGGAATCTTTCTGAGAGACAGGTTTGGGGATTTATTCCACGCTGATCTTAGCTCTGCAGGGGTTTGGTTTGCAGGGGCCTGCAAACACACTCACTGCAGAAACACTGGTCATGATGAAAGAGACATTTGAAGTTAGAGTCCTATTTTTTCTGTCCTGCCCATTCAAGAGGGAGCTGAACAGAGGAGCAACTATATTTATCAATATATATGCATGAAAAGTACATGAGGAGGAACAGAGAGATGCAGACTTATTCATCTGATAGGAAACCTTTTTACGAGAAGTCATTTCTCCTTCACCTCTAGCACTTTTGTAGTCTACACAGTACTTCATTCCTCCACAGATGAAAAACTCCACATATCGTGAAATATTTCCCAGCATGGCTTCTTCCAGCTACTATATCATGCTAACCTTGACTGGATGCTTTATTTCACATTATGGATTCAGCAGTGTGATAAAACGAGGTAAAACCAAGTCACTGAGTGGCTCCTTGTCTGGATAATGGTGTACAGCGCTGAGTGATAAAGGAGATAAAGAGGAAAATTGCATACTTGGAAGTACAGTACATGGAAGGCAAAAAGGCTGGTAGGAGGGAGCTAATAGATCTTTTTGCTACCTTTTTAAAATTTTCTGTAACACGTTGCTTTACTGTAAGTGTTTGAATTATAAATGTTACCAGAAATGTGTCGTAAAGAAAAAGACGGACCATGTACAAGGCATTACGGCAGATTACCCTGAAAAAAAGTACATCAATAAAAGCGAATTACATACATTTTTACTATTTATTTCACCTTGAAATTAACATTATTTCACAAATAAATACCATATTTTTAGCATCTTATGATTCAAGCTGATATTCATGTTTTGATATCAGCAGAATCTGTGAATCTTTTAGACAGAATAACAGCTGGTGGCATGATGCTATTTTTCAGTGGGTTTTACTAATAATTAGTATTTTTACACATATTCTGACCGTAAACAGTAAACAGTAAACAGTAAAGAAATTCACCATATTTACTAGATATATACTACATTTTTAATTTTATGGCCTTTTTGAATTTTACAGTGTATATTATTTATTATTAAGTATCATTTTTGGAGCTGTTGCTTGGTGACAGAAACCAAAATCCCTATCATTAATCCCTATCATTAATCCCTATCATTAAATCCCTATCATTAAAACATTGTATCAACAAACAACTTCAGGATTAGAGGTTTTAACAGACTAATAACTACCAATCACATAGGTGTTTGAAGTTGGGGCAAATGAATACAAGATCTTTTCCCCATTATTTTTGATAAAGAAGGAGGCGGAAAATAATTCAGAGACACTGTGACACCGTCAGTGCCATCAGCCTTGTTAGCTTCATTGCATCCTAATTGATCCAAAACCTCATAAATATGTATAACAATAGCTGGGTTATAGTCCTCAGGACGGCGCCGTGCATAAGAGTTTGCACTCATGACTAACAGGAAAAAATTTAAATTCATCAAACCTTGTATGGAATAGGTTCGCCTCATTACCCTTTGGACCAGAACCAAAAGGAAGTACATGAATGGGCTAATGAGCTACAGCAGACAATGACCATGTGTGGTAATACTACCAGGTGTCATGGTTTTATCTCTAAAACGTATAGCAACAGTAATAGTAGAGGTGTTCCTTGCAGCAGCACAAAGCTCTGAAACAAAACATATGCATCTGTAATACCTATAAAACCAGTGCAGAAATCCGCTTTCAATCAGATCTACTTAAAATAAGTAAAACCCCTTTAGCTATTTCCAAGTGTATCTACCTGTACCTGCTGCAAGGAATGTGACCTATATACAGTGGGTTATCCAAGAGGTAAAGCAGATACAAACTCAAAATGTCAAAGAGTCACTTCCCTGGTCAGATCATTAATTTTCCAGTTGCCCAGGAACACCTGGCTGGGGGGGAACAATGGGTGGCTCTGCATCAGCCATTATTACTGCAAATACTGTGATACAGCTGGATGGGGTAATAAAGGGCAGGCAGATCCTACATCAGATCATTAATGCCGCCTGCAGAGATGAAGCACAGATGGGGAGGAAGGGAGAGGACAAAGAGGTAGAGAGAAAGTGAAACCCATAAACCAAGACGAGAAGATAATGCCTCTTGACATCGCCACTTCTTCTCTTCTCCTCTGACCTCCAACACTGGCAAACTCTGGATGATAGTGCTCAGTAGTTCCTCTACTACCCTGTTTGTATAATAGGTTCTGATGTCAACATCTGTGTCAACATAAGCCAATCAACCATAACATTATAACCACTAAGAGGTGAAGCCAGAATAACATTGATTATCTTGTGACATGGCACCTGAGCAGGAAAAATTTGGAAAGTGTATGGATCTGAGCAACTCTGTCAACTGGATTAATGTATGGCCAAACTGCTCTCTGGCTTGCAGTGGTTAGTACCTTCCGACTCCAACTGGCGACAGGATCATGGGCAAACAAAGGTTATTGAGTGCAACCCCTTAAGAAGGATTACTGAAAAACTTAAATGCCTGTTCTGGTATACACACGATGCAGCACAGAGCTGTTTTGGCAGCAGAAAGGGGGACATACACAAAATAAGCCAGGTAATGTCAATGTAATGCCTGATCAGGGTATATTTTGCTGTATTAGTTCACTCATAAACAAATTTAATCGGGTAACCTTGCTTTCCCTTTTTATGCAAATGCACAGGTATTCCAGAAAAGCTGCAATCTCTTTTTTTCTTTACAGTCATCGTAACATCTCAGCCAATCACAGACCGTCTTTTTTAAATATGAGTAAATTAAACTCCCTTCGTAGAACAGTCCTCTGGTCCCTGACTACACACACACCTATGTCCTGCCACGTCTTTCTCGCCACTCCTTCTAGCTATGTATGCTCCTTTAACTTTCATCATCATACATATCATACATCATACATGTTATAAGGTTAACCAAAAAACATAGATCGTGTTTTAGATTTTTTATCTGCAATTTTTACGACAGCAGGTTAGCAGCTTGTAGAGAAGGGCACTGAGGAGAACAAATATGACCACCAATGCCCAACAGTCCCTCCATATCAAATTAAAACCTAATCCATATTCCAATTACTAACCAACCAACTTTAATGAAAATCTGTCAAGTACTGGAGTTTATGCATAATTGATGAAAGTCATGAAAAAAGCCCAATTGCTCAGTAATTAAGGATGAGGAAAAAATATATCTGCCCTTTCATTTGGATCCACTCCAAAACTTGATGGTTTCTTTTTTGGCACATGCCCAAACCCCTTCTTCTCTGTGTTATGGCGATCTGGGAAGTAGTCTATGCCTGATTGATAAGAAAAGGAAAAAGCCAGTCTTTCAAAATCTTACAAGGTTCAAAAAGTTGCAGAGGATCCATGAATTCACATCTATGCTCAGATCCAGTCCAAAGCCCAAACCCCCCCTACCAAATGTCTTGCATTCACAATGACTTCAATAAACGGACTCATGCTTGTTGTCCATATAGTTTATGTATGCCCACACCACAACCCATCCTAGAGTGGTCTATTTTAATGACTGATCCAAATCATAACTGTGCAAAAATCATGTTGTCTAATTGTCCTGATCTGCCCCTTCTGTCAAAATAAATACTGACTTACAGCTCCTCAAGTCAGTTCATATGCAGTAAATGTGGACTAATTCAGACCAACTGTTCGGATGTACGGAAAACAGTGTTTATTGTAAAAAGTATCCCCCAGCGAGTAAATTATGAACTATTAAAGTATAATGTGCTGCATACAAGATATATCTCTTAGAGTTGATGCATATGCATCGAATGAAATCAGACCAATGCTTGTGAATTTGTATTCCGAAAACTTTTTGCGAGAAATCTGCCCCTACTGTCAGAAATATAGATCGATCCAATTCTTCTTCGCACAGAGATCTATGTTGGTCCAAAATCTGAAATTTTTTTCAGATTTTGGACCTTCATGATCCATGAAGTAAGTTTTGCGTTATTTTTATTCAAAAGAATTGCCCTCATGAGTAAAGTATGAACTAATAGAGTGAAATAGCTTACATACGTGAAATATCTCTTTAAGTTGATTCATATGCAACAAATTCTGGACTAAATGGGAACAATGGTCAAGAGATTATGGTCCACAAATGTTTGGAGATAAAACTCCCCCCAGTGTTGGAATTATTCAACAGTCTTTTCCCAAAATCAATCCAGTTCTTCCTCAACAATTGAGGTAAGACTTCTGTTTAGAGAAAAAAATAAAATAAGCTGTGGCTGCCTATGCAGATATTATGGCAGTCCAATGATTGTATCAAAACCCTGAACATTCTGATGCTTTTGCTTAAAAAGGTACACCGAATCTTTAAAGAAAAAATAAATGTGTACATGTGCATGTTAGACCTTAGGAAAGCACGCATGAGATCAGCTCATTAGTGAGTAAACTGACTTTCAGGAAAAACTCTTTGATTCGGGCAATGAAATCAGATAGCTCCATTTCATTGCTGCAGCCCCAAGTCCAAGCCCCATGGGGAAGGAAAGTAATTGGTCGCAATAAAGAGCCATTCAGTCACTGTTGACAGCCTCTGCTGTCTCTGCATCTTCCTCATTGTTTGGTCCTCTAACTCTCAGTCGAAGTTTGTATTTCCCTCGTCTTTTGCTCACTGAGCCAGCGTACTGCTACACTCACCTAGCGGGTGAGCACGATGGCATGACAGGTGTGGGGGAAAGTAGCACAGACAGTAACAAATTTAGTGTAAATACGATGACAGAGCAATGCATACATATAATACATATTCAATGCAAACATATTAAAATTGTTGGTAAATTAGTTGGTTTTTTTTCCTGAATCGTACTGTGGCTCTGTAATAAATACTTTTTGACCCAATTTCGGTCACCAGACAGGTGCCATTCAGTCTGTGTTTGGGGGTTTTCCTACAATGGAATGGACCCAAGACCAAGACTCAGGGAAGGTGGTTTAATTAAAGACTGCTGATAGTTCATTGTCTCTATGATAACAGGACGAGTGGTTGTCTAAGAACTGACAAGCCAGGCAGGTCACAACACTGGGCCTCTGAGGCACGAGGAGAAAAAAGGGGTTATTAGAGAACGGAATCATTTACAAAAGATACTCAAGATGGTGAACCGACCAGAGGTCTACCACAAAGCTTTACAAACGAGTGCAAGTAGTAACCAGTTAAATAATGCAGAATTTGATGGTAGATTGAGGAGATCACTCCACATTTTAAGGTACAGTCACAGACAAAGGTAATACGGATGAATAGAGACAATACTGACTAATATGCAAATTTGGGTAAAAATTTAAGAAAATAATATTATATATATATATAAAAACACGTATGTACACACACTGCAAACTGAATTTGAAAAATTGAGTGCAAGTCACTTTTTTCTTTCCTTTGTCAAATTCATGTTCAGTTTCAAGAACTTAAGATTGCATACTCTAAACTATCAGAGTAAAATTGATATATTGAAAACATGGCCCGAAAACTTACGGAACTAAAGCTCCCCCTATTGTCAGAAATATAAAACAGACCTTTGCCAAAATGGATCTTGATGAGTTCTTCCTCGCACTAAGATTTGTAGGGGAATCGAATTTGATTAACGTCCATGAAACTGCTTTTGAGTTATCGCGTTAATGCGAAGGATCTGCGGCGGATGCGGCTGAAGCAATGGCGATACCATAATATTTTGTAAAGAGTCAATTAGCATTAATTAGTTGGAATTTAACTATATTTTTAAATTAAAGATTCCTTAAAAAATGTATTTCAGGTACTTACATTTTCTTAGGTAATCCATTAGGTCATAAGTTTTGAATAGAGAGCGAGAGGAGACAGAGAGAGAGAGAGAGAGAGAGGGAGAGAGAGAGAGCAAGAGAGCAACATCAATCTTGTCTGCGCCCCCTGTGGTCCAGGGTACCTGTCCTGTTTCCTGTGTCTGACATCAACAAAGCTGAGCCTTCTGGGCAGCAATCAATCAGTCACATTCCAACAAGCTGGCGGAACTGAGTGGTCTGTGTGTGTTAGTGTGTTCATGTGTGTACTTGAATATGTGAGTGTGTAGTGAAGTGGAAGGGGCACATTAGGCAGACCAAGGATGACGAGAAAACGACATAATAGAGAGGGGGCCAAGTGAGCTGGTTGAAAATTGAAAAAATGAGGGGAAAAAAAGAGTCACAGCCCAGGAAATGTGAGGGATGATTTAAAAAAATGATGGAGTGCAACAATGGCGAGCCAAAGAAAAGAGGTAGAGCGAAGGGGCATAAAGAGATAGTGTAGACCGACCAAAGAAAGAAGAAAACATTTATTAATATTAATAATTTGAAAAGCTTTAGGTCAATGCCATGGAGTAGTGGTGACAATTTACGGGCTATAACTTAGTTTACCATATAGATATTTTATTTATCACTTTGTCATAAAACATCATGAAATGTATTTTCTGCATTTGACCCATCCCTAAGGGAGCAGTGGGCGGAGACTGTGAAGCGCCAGGGGAGCTGGGGTTTCAGGTTGTTGCTCAAGGCCCCGCGCATGAAGCATCAAGGAATGGGATTGAACCCCCAGTCCTCTGATTGTGGGAACACCGTTCTACCTACTGAGCAAAAGCCGCTCCAATTATTAATACTTATACTTAGATAAAATTGAGTAGAGTATGTTGCTGCTTAAAAGGAATGAATATTGTTTATAAAAATGTGTGTGTGCGTGTGTTTGGACGTATGTGTCTTTGTGTGTGTGTGTGCGTGTGTGTGTCAGTGTGTGTGTGCCCCAGGCTTGTGGCTACCAAAAGGCAGTTTTCCACACCACCACTGCCATTGAATAGGAGAATATAAAGACTTTGGTCTTAATCTGTTATATTTGTAAATTAACATTAGATAACTTTTGTTATGAATACATTTGTCTCGATTTGCACAAGACTTTAATAATGCAACAAAAAAAAAAACATGTGTAAACCCGTCATAATTAATCAATTAATCCCAATTATTTAATTTAACCTAGATTATGTGGAATAAAATCAGTAGAATAATCTCCAGTCATCTTTATAAAAGCAGCTGAATGAGTGGAGAACTGAATTATTCTTTTGCCTCAGACGACAAGCCTAACTTTTCATTGGGTGTCCATTGACACAAACATCATGGATCATTTAGTCACAAAGCCAAACTCCACACTGCTGTGGGCACATTTTGGTTTTAAGCCAAATGATCATTTGGACTCGGTTATTTGTCAAATTGCAGCGACATCTTTAAAAAAAAAAAAAGAGCTTCAACAAATGGTCTGAACCTTGACGGAGTGAATACAGCCACCCAGTCTTTACATTAGAGTCCAAAAATGCAGGACGGTGTTTAGTCTCTATGACAAGAGACCATTAAAAGAAATCTGTGGGATTAATGTTTGTTTTAAGAATAATCCATCGTCAGATATATGGGGTGTTGTGTTCTGGTGAGTAATTTCCCTTTAGATGCTTCCCGAGGTCTCCTTACACACCATTATTCTTTGCCACTTTAGTGTCAGACCTCCCAACTCCACACAACAATAAACCGGTCTTCGTAAATCACCAAGAATCTCTATTGAATTAGTTTGGCAACCACATCAAATCAAGCATAATGGGTTAAATACATTATGTTGATTAATCCGTTCCAGTAGGTTTAATAAAGTAAGAAGAGCAGATCTTCATTTTCTAAATTCTTTTTTCTGTCTTTTGTGTGGAGAAATCTTTACAAATCACCTGACAATTTAAAGTTGTTTCCCCCTCCATTACTGTCAGTCCTTCACTCCCTTCCCTCTTTTGAGTGTTCTTGTCTCAGGCGTCTGGTAAAAGCTCTTTCTACCATCACCCGCTTCTATCTCATCGTCCTCCTCTTCATCTTCTGATGCATGGGCTTTTAAGATTGAAAAACTTTGCAAAGCAACAAAACCGTCCCTTCTAATAAGAAAAATAACATTCCCGTCCACTCTAATCAAAACCCCTCCATCAGTGAATGCGATTCACATGCAGCCTAATTATAAAGAATGCTATTGTGCTCCGAAGAATGACAAAATGACTGAGCACTTTTTAGATAAACAGCCACCAAATCTTTTAGACCACAGACACTGTGAATTTATGCCAAAAAGGAATGAAAGCTACTTACAACTTTCTCGCATGTCTCCATCAAATAGTTGTTCCTCTATTTGGTGCAAGAACTTGTGTCTCTTTCTCTCAAGTTTTTTCTTCGCACTTTCTTGAGGACATGACCTCATGCACTGCAGTACGAGTCTGGGGATCGCACACCCTAGGCAAGCATTCGCGTCGGTAAAGCATCAATGAGCCTTCGCCGTGTAGCTGGTTCACCGGTTGTCCTTCCTATGACCACTTTGGAAGGTGCTAACCGCCGCAGACTACGAACACTCGTTTTCGTGGTTATGGTCCAACCATCACATTTGACCCCTGTCAATGTCGCTCAGTTTAAACTTTAAGTTTTCTGTCTTTGGATTTATCAGCTTCAGGACAAGATGATCATTTACTGCCTTTATATTATTATTATTATTATTATTATCATCCCAACCTCTGTCAGGTGCTATTGTAAGAAGAGGATCAAGTTTATTCAAGTTTAGTCTGACTTTACTTGTATGTGGTTATAATATTAGGGCTGATCAGTGAATATACCATATCCCATACTGCTGATCCGTGAATAATATAACATATAATATAAGTTGTATTTACTGATCCGCCGCAACATCATGACAGCAGGTCAGCCATGTTATATTCACTGATCAGCCATAACGTTATAACCACGTACAGGTAAAGTCAGAATAAACTTGATTATCTTCTTACAATAGGTGGGTTTTTGGATGGACAGCCTAATTCTGAATAGATTCGTAAAAGACCCCTAATCGGAAAGAAAATGCTAAACATAAACACGTAAAGAACTGGCCCTTTCCCGGTGAAATTTCATTCCTTTGCAAGGAGGTAGTCTAAGTCCTTTCCGATAGCCAGTGGCTGCATGTAAACGCTGTATCGGAAAGCTTTCTGTTTGAGTTATATCTGCGCATGATCAACGTCGTGACGTAATGCTCCGCTAAGTTTTTTTTAGCTCCGTAACACATTTCAATTATGGCGACTTCAAAACAGTACTGGCCTGCATGGGAGAGTCATTTACTCTTCTCAACTTAGAAAGAGTTTGACATAATTAGACAGTTATGTCCATGCCCTCTTTGTGGTATTCCTCCTCTGGGCGCTTGTTGGCGGTTGGCTCCCAGCTCATCGTAGCATTATCGTCACCAAGTTCTTTCTGTTCTGCTGCCCCTCGTCTGTGGAATGCCCTCCCTGACCATCTCAGGGCTCCACAGACGACTGACACATTTAAAAAAGGACTTAAAACTTTCCTTTT
>VRLP01007269.1:0-22785 GCA_009660295.1 Lophius piscatorius | reverse complement strand
ACCCCACTGACCTCAACACGATCCCTCCGTTCTACCCAGTCATACCGCCTCCTCCTTCCCCGGACTAAGCTCAGCACCATGGGTGATCGGGCCTTCTGTTCTGTTGCCCCTCGTCTGTGGAATGCCCTCCCTGACCATCTGAGGGCTCCACAGACGACTGACACATTTAAAAAAGGACTTAAAACTTTCCTTTTTAGCAGAACCTTTAACTTTATTAACGTTGCTGCTTTTTGGTCAAATTTTTATATAATTAATATTATATTTCTTATTGATGCTTTTATCTGCTTTTTCCTTGCAGCATTTTGAGATTTGATCCAAATGTAAAGGGCATTAAATGCATTATTATTATCATTAAGGCACAGCAGCTCCAGAAGTTTAGGAAGAATTCATGCAGATTTCTCCACTAATGTCAGAGTTATTGGGAGCCTCTAAATCTACGGACAACTCACACTCTCTGAGTATCGATTCGTATAGATTCATAAAGATGTTCAATCTTTTACTCATGTTATGTAATTTTCTGTTCCTCCCCAGTAAACAGAGATAGTTCCTGCTCCTCTCCCAGCCACCAGCTGCCCCTGCTTCCCCTCACACCCAAAAGGAACATCAAAGGAACAAAGGCATAAACCACAATGGACAAGCCAAAAACCTGTACTTCTGGGTAAAATTGCACGCGAATTCATCAATGAGTTTATTTCTCTAATCTTGCTCACAGCCAGACGGACAGGCACACAGACTAAACATAACCTCTTCCCTTGGCGGAGGTAAAAATCGAAAGTGAAAGGACAAAAATGTACTTAGTGAGACACAGGGGGTGGTTAGGGGGGTCCAAACTGTCCCAAAAGAAAATAACCAGAAGAATTGAGGAACAGCTAAAGCAGATGAACTAGACGATCAGAGTTTTAAAGTTTATCAATATGGGTATAATTAAAAACTTATTTTTAATCTTTTTTTCTCATTTGATTGAAGTTACTGGGATTTTTTTTTTATAACCATCTGGCAGCTGTAAACGTTTGCAGCTCTCGCTGAGACCACTATGATCTCCTTACTGAAGATTCAACACAATAATGAATTATCTGTGATGAATATTTAAAGTTCAGCCTGTAGACGTTCCACAGCATTAAAATGAAGAAGAAGAAGTGCATTTCACTTCAAATCCAAGCCTAATCCTTCAAATGCACATAGCAAAAACAGGGCATTATTAATTTATGAGCAACTTAAAAAAAACTTTAAAAACTTGTGTGAGTGGATGATAAATATGACTCAGGGTTTCTGACTTCACGGGCCGATGCAGTTCTTTATATTTTCCCCTTTTTTTAAATTTCACAATCATATTTTAATCAACCATAACGTTGTTCAGAACAGATCAGGTTCGGACGTTCCATATTTCCTGCGATATTCATTTTTTATTTAGATGACATTTTTGTTGTGAGCCGATACACCAGGATTTAATCCGTCAGCTCCAATCTCTCAATCAAGGCTGGATTTTTACCACGCATCAAGACTTGAACAGAGCGGTAGCCTGTAGCCATTTTCGCAAATTTTCTCTTTGCTAAGAGGATCCCCCAGGAGGTGACATCATGAAGCCGAGGCTACATCTCACTCTCACTGTCGCTCCTTCCCCCATCTGCGGGTATTTTTAACGGCGTAATAACTCTACATATCCGCCGTGGAAGCCCTCTAGAGAGATATGGATCTCTGTCACCTTGACCTACGAAGAGGCTAACTCCTGAATAGGGAGCAGCCAAGCTTCATCCCCATGGAGACAAATCCCGACCTGCTGCAAATGCAGGTACCTTTACAAATTGGTGCTGGAGGATTCTGATGCCTGAGGGGGGAAATTACAGAAAACAGAGGAATGCTTGAGCTATAAAAATTTACCAACCACATCCCAGCATGTACAATATATATTTTTTGCAACATGGTGGGTTAAAAATACACACTATTTCTTTGGACAATGAAGAATCCATGAGGGCGAACTATCCTATCCTTTATTTGTATCCTTTATTTATCACATACAGTTAATAGATACAACACATCATTGTAAAAATTAGCTCATTGCATTTCACCCATCATTGAGGAGCAGGGAGCAGCCCCGGTGAAGCGCCCTGGGAGAATATTGGGGTTCAGGGTTTTGCTCAATAACCCTACAACAGGTAGACTGAAATGCATGGGATTGTACCTCAACTTTGCACAAATAAAAGTATCATCTGGGAAAACAAAACTTGTTATTTAGCACAATAAAAATCATGATTTTGAAACTTCATAGTCAAAGGTAAACGTGAAGACCTGACTCATGAAACTGTTGTGAAGAAATAGAATAGAATGGAAAAACTTTATTCATCCCCCAGAAGGGGAAGTTTAGTGGTTGCAGCAGCTCCAGCATACAGATAAGAAGTAGGCTCCAACCAAAGGATTCAACCCGGTGGGTAATGGACGGCCAGCCAATGAAACCAAAGGTTTGATTTTGACTCTAGAGAGCGATTTTGGCTGCAAAATACAAACTATGTCCACCAGGGGGGGTTAAATGCACGTATAAAGACCTTTGGTTTTGACATATATCCAGTGTCTTAACAAAATCTAGAATTATGAAAGGTAAAAAATAGGCAACACTAGATAGAAGCCTGATTTGGGGTCTTCGGTCAAGAGGGTATTTCCCACATGAGTAAAGCCCATGACATTTTTCATGTCATGAATGGTCTCTTTAGTGTACTTATTTTTTAGGTTTTTGGACACAATTGAACTTTTGTGACATTTTCTAGTTTTATGTTTGAATTCAATATTCAAAAATACTTTCCTCCTTTAATGTTTTGAATGCCAGTGGCGTCACATCGGCCCGCAAGAAATGTGACCAGTTGGGGGTTCGGTATTTCACGCGTGCAGTTGTACATTGTAAGCAAAGTTGGCCTCACCATAACCTCTCAACAGTTTCAAGAGTTGGGTCTTCATGTTTCCTTTGACAGCGAGGTTTCATTCTCCCTTTCTTTTTCTAGTGCTTAACAGTAAGTGCATTCCTCCATCTGCAAAAACATAAAACAAATTTTCCAGCAAAAACATTGTCATCATCTTGTTCTTGTTGGTTTTCAAAGTGAGACATTTCTTCGCTGTCCTCCTGCCAACCTAAAAATGTTCACTCTAGTGCCAGTGCTCAGTATGTATGTTAACAAACAAACATGGGAACACGACAGGGAAGAGCCCCGCCCGTTACCGAGATATTAAGGACAATTTCCAAACTGACGCTAAAGAAAAAAGAAGAAAAAGACATTTCTTTGGGTCCGCAAATGGCTCTCCCGAGTTTTAGACCAGTTCCCCATCACACAGTTTTTGCCCTGAAAGCTTTTCTACAGTAAGTGCCATCACATTTTACTCAAGGCAATTCCTTCTCAATCACACCCCTGTCATCAGTCTTCAGCCTTCATTAGCGGCCCCGCAGACAGAATGAGAACATGGAGGATCTATTCCCGTTAATGAGCACTTCTGTGACTCGGTCAGCAGTGGCCAGAGCTGAGGGTAAATTAAGTGTCTTCTAATTATATAAGGGTCTGTGGGGGGAGATTGTTGAGGCAAGTGTGTGAGATATGACAAACAAATGCAATCCAACCGTCATCTCCTAGATTGATGAGGTCCTTGATTTCTTCTCTCCAGCCTTCAGGGGCTCCAACTGGTGCAAAGACCCAAGTGTAAACCCAGTAATCATCATTTCCCTCTCTAATGAATTGTTTGCTTGAAGGTTGGCTATGGTCCCTAGCTCAACGGCCGAGTGACTTGAGTTTGAACTTGGGTCCCACTTTGGTCTCGACAGATGCGAGACTCATACGCAATAGGAAATGTTTAACACACACATAATGGACGTAATACCTTCCTTCTTTCTAACTTGTCATACCATCCCACAGGTAACTAATAGCAGCAGTAGAACCGCCACACCTGCAGCTACTTTGAGTCCGACAAAGAATGCATTGACCAATAGATGAATGTGATGAATGACACTTGATTGATAACGTCAAACTTTATGGGGCACTAAAAATGCACGATTGACTGGATAATGTCAAAGGTGAAGTTATCATGTTTAACTCCATTAATTGATTTACCAAAATACCTTGTAGGTGGCTTATTAAAGTACCAACATATATCAGATAGTTGAACTTAAACACATTTATGATTAGAAACTGTTTTACAGAAATAGGTTTACAGAATATATATTTTTTTTAGGGTAATTTACCACAATGTTCTTGTACGTGGTCAAGATTTCTTTTATAGTGAAATTTTGGCAACCACACCCGCCGGTATTTTGAACTTAACAATAATGTACAATAATATCATAAATTATACACTTGTTCACTGTTTTTTGGCCAAAATACACTGTAATTAGATTTACTTTATATATATATCTTTTATATTGGGCTAGCTTAAACAGTTTTTCTGTATATCTTTGGATTTTACAATAGGCTACCATGAACAGGGTTATATTATATCTGTTGTAATTATAATAGACTACCATAAACAGATTTATAGAATAAACAGGTTTACAGTATACATGTTGTTTTTACAATAGGCTTATGTAATCTTAAAGAGGTTTACAGTGTAGCTGTTATTTCATAGTAATTTACCATAATTCCCTGTACATAGCCCCCATAGTTTTATGATGAAATTCTGGCAACCACAGTTGCCCGTATTATACTGTGAATTATACTGCTTTCTTTTTACAGTGTGGGCATTCTATAGCATCACATAATGGACACAGGAAGTGAAAGAGGAATCATTTGCGCCTTATTGATCAGTCATGACCACTAACAAGACGGTTTTCCACGCCACAGTAGGTGCAGCAAGACAGGTCCCATTTAAAGCTGCTGGCAGCTATAATACTTTATTTATTTTTTAATGTTTGAGCTTTTAAGAGATGATTAAAATCAATATTGTGGAAAACCCTATCCGGCAGAGTATCGATAGGAAACCGAGCAGAGTCTGGTTGAGATTCAGCGGCGTGCCTCTCTGTCAGATCACTGAAAGTCTGTTTAGTCATTCATCTGGGAGCCTCTGGTCTTTTTATTCTTCTTTCTCTGTCTGCTTCTCCCCGCTCTCTCTTTTTTACCACTGAATCTAAGAAAATGATTGGCAGACGACTCCTGGGAAAAAGAGCTGGGGCCTTTTCCTTTCTCCAAGCGGAGGATCATGACACTCAAGCACACTGACAGGCACACATACACACAGACATATACCCAAACACACCCACTCATTTTAAAGGCAAGTCACACAGAGGTCTTTAGAAAAATATGGGCAAACACACACACATGGACTTGGCAATATTCAACTGATCTTTGACAGAGTATTCAAATTACAAAATTAATGAAAGTCTAAACAAGGACTGACTTATTGGATTTCTTTTTAATAATAGTTTAAAAACCTCATCTGATCAGCAGTCCTTATCAGGGACGAGTGCTTAGATTATATTCTGTTAATAATGTATACTTTATCACAGTCATAGAATGATAACATTGTGAGATTACCTTTTGTATTTCAACCATCAACACACCTGGGGAGCAAACTGAGGTTGTTCAAGGACCCTACAACAAGTAGACTTAAATAGTGCTGATGTTCTTCTGACTGGTTTATGAACCGCTTAATTCTAACCCTCTACAACCCAATGCCATCAGTTGGACATTTTTACACTGATTATAATCAGAATATTGGTGTCCATGTTAACCCAGCTTCTAATATAATGACATATGCAGAGAAGACCAGAGAAATCCTGTATTATGAACAACCAATTATTAGAATACATCTCTTGGATGCTCCTGAACACATCATCAGTGATGTAACCTGGTGTCATTGGGCGATTTGGGTCTCTCAACAACAGACACCCTCACCCAGGCGACCCAGCTGTGGTTGATCAGACTTGACTTGTGTTCTTGCGATGTTTTTGATGGTTCTCCCCCTCCCTATCCCGAGGCCCAGTGCACTCAAAGCTTTGTAAAGTGATAGGCCTGCAAAACTTCTACAGCCAACCTCGATGGGCATACACCCCGTTTGTAGCAGTTGATGAGCAGCTCTTCATATTTGCTCTTCTTCCTTTCGTGGGCCTCCTGCAGACAGCCCTCCCATGGCACTGTTGGCTCAAGACATGAAGATAGTGTTCTTCGTGTCCTTTCAGACCATGAGGATGTCTGGCCTCAGGATGGGGGTGATGATGTAATGTGGGAACTTTAGCTGTTTAACCAGGTCCATAGAAAGCTGCCCATCCTGTACCCTTGCCAGGATTCCAAATGGTTCTTGGCTCCTGCACTTCTTGAGAGCTGTTCTCCAGCCTTCACAAAGGTGATCATCTCTGGGTGGGGCGAGCTTGCCTGGAACTCCTGATTAACATGCCAATGTCTTCTGCAATGGGTTTCACAATGTGAATAAGGGTCACATTGTGACGCCAGGTGTACCGGCCCTGCCCAGGAGCCTTTGGGAAGCAGCTCAAGATGTGCCCCAATATCCCCTGCCTTTGCATCTTGAGCAGCCCGGAGGCTTCCACTCGAACATTATCAAAACCAGTCCTGGAAATTCTAAGCAGCTGTTTTCCAATATCAATCATCTTCTTAAACCACAAACTCCCCCACTTACAGAAATTACAGAAGAGCACTGTAATAATTTCATGGCTTTCTTCAATTCGAAATTGACTCAATCTGTTCTGTCCTTTCTGGTTCCTCCTCTATACCTATCCAGTCTGTTTACTCACAGTTTGATGTCTCCCAGCCTCTAAAGTGCTTCCCATAAATCTCACAAGAGGTTGAGTTTATCATCAGGATGATGAAACCCTCCACCCTTGACCCCTTTCCTAAAGCCCTAGTGAAAACTAACATCTCTTCCATCAGTCCCCTGATCACCGCTGTAATAAACAAATCCCTCCAGGCCGGCTTTGTTCCATCTGCCCTAAAAGCCGCCATAATCAGACCACTCCTCAAAAAACCTACTCTCGATCCAGAAGTTTTTGCTAATTACAGGCCCATTTCCAAACTCCCATTCCTCTCCAAAGTTCTGGAAAAAGTAGTTGCTGCCCACCTCCAGGACCACCTCAAATACAACAACCTCTTTGAAACCTTTCAGTCTGGTTTCCGTTCCGCCCACAGCACAGAAACAGCTCTGCTTAGAGTCACAAATGACCTACGGATGGCAGCAGATGCTGGTTCACCTTCCCTCCTGATTCTCCTTGATTAGTCTGCTGCCTTCGACACAGTTGACCTTGAAATACTCCTACACCACCTACATCACACCATTGGACTCACTGCCACCGCCCTAAACTGGTTTCAATCCTACTTCACCGACAGAACAGAATACATTTCCCTTGGAAGTTCAAGGTATCGGACACACACCGTCACCTGTGGGTATTTGCTCCCTTTAACTGCTTGTACCTTGTTACCTGTTTTTTTTCTGTTTTTGTTTGGCCTCTATGAGAGAGACACCTTCACCCCTTTATACTAAAGTCTTTCTATGATATCAAAATCTAGACGTTGACCCTTTTTCCTGTCCCAATGATGATTCTGTCACTAACCATGCATCCCAAATTAGAGATCTGTATACACTTGATGAAGTTACCTGCGTTCCATGACAGCACTTTTGGCAAATCTATGAATGTAGTGGGCTATTTTCGAGATCTGGTAAAAGAACCAGGTTATTGCTCTGAGAAAGCACCAGAATGGTCGTACAGGAATCAAGAGGCGGAGGTCACATGACAGCGATTGAGGGCTGTCTGCGTCTGTGCAGCTCTATTTCTCCTACTGGATGTTGTTATAGACTGTTTGTGATCAAGCAATTCTTTCAGCTTCTGCCTTCTTGATAGTTTTATCCCTGCATGTGCAATGATGGACTAGACACTGACTTTTTCATACATTTTCGGAACATCCTTGGAAAAGACTTACTGGACATTTTACAGACTTTTTTTGATGAGGGACTCTGCCATCTAACATACATGGCATAGATACTCCGGCTTTCGTGGCAGCCATCGAGACCCCTGTGATTAACAACTTAACTTCTGAAACATGCAGTATCCCACCATCATCTGTAATTTAAACTAAAAAAGTAAATTGAACTCATTATTGCCATCATCAACACTTGATATGGTGACTCTGTGAAAAATGCCTTTGCTTCCGTTTCATCACATCAGACTAAAAAAAGGTAGCAGTCAAGGAAAGAAAGAATCTAATAACACTCAGCCGGCAACAATGAAGCACAAGTGGATCCACTTGATTTCACAACAATAACTTTAAGCATCCGCTGTCGTCGTAATCACACTTCAGAAAAGGGAGGCAAGGGTCCTCTGCCGTCTGATTGTCTCGGAGCTCTTGATGAAACGTCATTATAGGAGACGAGTCAAGGATGAGTGGTGGGTGGGAGAAAAAATTTAAAGAAAAAAGGGAAATCAAAATCTTTAATAGTGCCACAGGGAAATACTACACTTATCAACTTCACTCCGCGGGAATTAAGCCCTCTGTTAGGGTTTAATTAGACCATGAAATCCAAACTAATGATACCACAAGAACAACATGTGTCTGTGTGTGTGAGTGTGTGTGTGTGTGCGTGCGTTTGCGAGTGAGATGGTGTATACATTAAAATTTTTTAAGTACATTGCAGAATAGGGCGCTTTCAGACTGCAGCCCTCTCCAAAGTGGGATAATATTCAGTGGTTGTTTTTATGATGACTGCACACATGCTCTTCTCTTTAGGGAGTCACCTGACCAGCTTTAAATAGCTGGAATGAACCCAAGCCTATGCTGCAGAGAGGGTGTATCCCTAAAGAATCCCCAATCCCCTGCATTACACAACTCCTAAAATAAAATTTCAAGTAATGTGTACCATATTTTTTGTAAAAAGGAAGTGAGTAAAATATGATATAATTTCGACTATATCAGATCATTGGCTGAGAAATTATGGGCGCAAAACCTTTTTGAGGCAAAGCTCCCCCTAGTGTCAGAAATATACAACCCACCTTTACCAAAACCAATTAAGTTCTTCCTTAGTCTAAGATCTATGGATTTTAAAGTTTTAAAATTATCCATGAACTAGGTTTTGACTTCTGTCCAGGAAAAATCATTTTTCATAAGTAAGAAGCTCCCCCATGTGAGTAAACCAGAACTACTAGAGGAAGTAAAAAAGTTGCTTAAAAAAAACAAATGCTTCTCGTGGCAGTTAGCAAATTAACTTATTTACTCTCAATAAAAGTCTCCAAAACCATAGAAGAGCATTACTGGATGATAAGTAGCATATTAACTTGAATATACTGATGATAGCTAGCGATAAATAAACAAAAATGCATCACCTGTGGGTGAATAGAGAGAAGACGACTTTTAGCATGTTCAGCTCATGGCTCGTTTATATTTTAAGCCACATTAACGGAAACATGCGCATAATGTCTCCCCAGTGCATCTGTAGTGGCAAAAGTGATTACACTATGTTCAAATTGAATGACAAAGGTCAGAATAATTCAATTGTTTTTAAAAAAAATTAAGATGGGATCTGTTAAAATCAAAACTTAAAATGTCGTGTTTCAAACTAATTACATTTTCTTAGTATCTTGTTCTAAGAGTACAGATAATAAACCGTATTATTAAGACTACAGTTATTCGATATCCTGTAGTCTTAAAAAAAAAAATTCTTTTTCAACCACATGATTTGGTGTTTTGAGTGGTATTGAAATCCGTGATCACGTCTTCACATTTTGTCTCCCTCCCGTTGTGCCTCTTCCTCTCCCTATTCCTTGGCAACACTTCCCCACCAGCATGTTTTCCCTAACCAGAAGGAAAACTGGGCCAACTGACAGTTTTTGATGGTGTCGGTGGAAAGAGAGATAAAGGCTGAAGTCAAGATGAGCATCGGTGCGGTTTCACATGCTGCATGTAGATTTCTTACCCTGCCGCTTGTGGCTTTCAACTAACCCTGTCACATCACATGAAATTAACCTTTTTAATGTTTTTGTCTTTTCACTTTCATTTTGTGATCATTTTAACTGCGATTACATCATTGGGTTGATTTTTGAAAGGTGCTCCCTGATGAGCTCCCCTCCCCGGTCTAGCTCTAGAAGAGTGCCACGGTCTTCATACGTAGCGCAAGGTTTCCCAACTTCTCACACTCTAGGTCTGACCCACCCCTGAGAGATAACTTTGCCCAGGCGGATTCTACTGGGGGCCAACGCCTCCTACAACAGAGCTCTCAGGATCACAGCGTGCTATGAGGGTTAGGTTTATGGTTAATTGTGATGGTGGCATTACTCTATGGTGGTTAGACAAAAAGCCATTAGTACCCCCTAAAATTCACTCACCGCACCTTTAAAAGTGATACCTATGTACCACAGAAGTCACTACATTAACAATGACTGTTGATGCATCATTGTCTTCACAAAACCTAAAATATGCATATCTAGCAGGTTGATTAGTGAGTAAACGGTCTTTACAATTTGAAATGTGGGGTAAATCTTACTGTGGTTGCAGGAATGTATTTTTGATTCCATATATCTCTGTAGGAGTTCATAAATAGTCATGCACCGAAATAGGACATAAGAATCTGCAGTCAGCACTGTTCGCTTTCATTTTACAAAAAAAAGAAGAAAAAACCTACATCTAACACCTCGGCAAACACACAAAGGTAGATCCAGATACTTTATTCCATGGCCCAGATCATCCTGTTCACTGTGAGGAGACAGTTACAGTGTGGGTATTAAAGGCTGAAAACATAATGCAACACTCCCAGGACAGCTATCTTTAAAAGATGAATATGCTTAAATGTGTCAAATCTTAAGGTTCCTGTTGATTTCCTTTTGACTGTGAAATATTAAGAAATAAAAACAAATGTTAGCAATGCACCTTCCCCCAGAGTCACTCCAGATTTCATTCTAATAATTGTGGAGTCATCCGAAACGTCTGAAAACAGCAAAAAGACTTTTTATGATGTGGGTTTGCCAAAGTATTCACAAACATGCCAAAACACACATTTGCACCGGTATCTGAAGTTATGCAACTATATAACTATATTTTGAGTATTCATTTGATTTAAATGAGTGGAAGCCAAATACGGTGTATTCCTGAGGTGTGGAATGAGCAGCAATAGATAAATCAACTAAAACAATTAGGTTTCTATTTACAGATCCATTAGGACGATTTTGACATTGCAGTTTGTATTTGTTGTTGTTGCGTGTTCCAGAGCGGTCAGAGGCGATGCAGATGAACAGGTTATTTTGTGTGTATGCAGCGTTTCTAAATGAGGCTCCTGGTTCATACAGTGAAACAATCCAGGTTCATACAGTGAATTAGTCCATACAGTGAAACAGTCCAGGTTCATACAGTGAAACAGTCAAGGTTCACACAGTGAATTAGTCCAGGCTCATATAGTGAAACAGTACAGGCTCATACATGGATTAGTCCTAGTTCATGCAGTGAAAGGGTCCAGGCTCACACAGTGAAACAGTCCAGGCTCACACAGTGAAACAGTCCAGGTTCACACAGTGAATTAGTCCAGGCTCATACAGTGAAACAGTCCAGGTTCACACGGTGAATTAGTCCAGGTTCATACAGTGAAACAGTCCAGGTTCATACATGGATTAGTCCTAGTTCATACAGTGAATCAGTTCAAGTTCACACAGGACAGGGAAACAGTCTAGGTTCATACAGTGAATCAGTCCAGGCTCAAACAGTGAAACAGGCCCGATTCGTAGAGATTGTCCAATGTCACCATCTGTGCAACATTTTATTTTCTTGAAATAGTTTTCTATTGTTTTACTGTAATCCACAAATGTCTGCATGAGCAGAGAGACACATAGTAAAATCTGACTTGTTTCACTAATGTGAGTGTGTGTGTTTGTGTTTGTTTGTGTGTCATGGTGATAACCTTGGAGAGAGAGTGTGTTGGCAGATATTAAGACCAGTATTGACATACCTCCTTCCAGTTCTATTGAAGTAATGAGAAGATGACAGCTGTTTTAACTGATTAGTAAACCTCCTAAATATCACTAAGACACTGAAAACAAGCCGAGGTACTGCGTGGTATTCACTCAGAAATGGAAACAATTCCGACTGTGGTAAATTTATAATACCACTTATCTTCAAATGAAAAAAATGTATTTATTATCTACTCAAACTGTACACGGATTTTTTTAATCAGGGCTACTCCTAAATGAGTTTGAGTCAGTCGGAGAAAGAAAGTTTGTGAAAAAATTGCACAAAAAAAAATGTAGCAAGAACTCATAAGAAAAAATGTAAATTTGCTCATTTAACTCGATCTGTAACCATGGCAAAGTGACAATTCTCAATGCGAAATTGCAATAGCTTCATATCACAAAGGCAACAAAGATATTCAAGTAACTTAAAGACATTAAAGCCATGAAGGTAAATGTCACAAAAACATCAGTCACATCTTAGAGACATCAGACAATTAAGTTACATGCACATGTAATGCATATTATTTTGACTCCAGGAAATCTATCTTGTATATATTATGCTTTCCTCTAAAGGTTCATACTTTTCTCCATAGGAATAGCTTTTGACAAAATATAAAATTTCTGGTTTGCTCGATTTACTCCAGATGTGGTGCATATGTATCAACCTGAAGAGGTATGTCTCTTAAATTCCACATTTCTTTTTAATAGTTCATATTTCATTCACTATGGGTGGAGTTTTTACAAACAATACTGTTGACATAACTGACATAACGACATTTAATTTGTGAAGTTCAATAAGATGGATTGCTTGTACAACGCAGGAGATTGGGGACTATACGGGGATGTAAGCCTGCTGTGGGTGACAACAGCAAAGATCTAGTTCAACTAAGGTTTTTTTTTCTTCGGTGGAACATTTGTCTCCTCTCAGGGCTTTTAGTCCCATTCTGTCTTCCTCCTTGTTTGAGGGAAATGCGACGCTGAACACTTCACCCTGCCGGGATTTGAAAGAGACTCCTGGATTACGCTGACTGACAGCTCCCGAACCCTGAGATCTGTTGTGTCTGGAAGCAGCATAAGGGCAAACTCAGAATCAATAGCAACGCTATCAGCAATGGAAATGGAATGCTACACCTGAACCCCTGAGTTATTCTTCCCCTCTTGAACTGCATAATATCACAACATCAAGTCATATTTAAAGCCATCAAAGCCATAATGGTACATGTCATAAAGACATCAAAAACATCAAAGTTATATCTGAAAGAAAAAAAAGCATTGAAAGTGAATGTCGCAAAGACACAATCAAAAAGACATGAAAGTAATCAAGGTATACATATCAAAGCCAATCAAGCCATTAAAGGACATGCCACGAAGACATCATGTTACATATCAAAGACATCAAGGCCATGAAAGTGAATGTCCCAAAGACATCAAATCCACCGAGGTGCAAATCATAAAGACATCTCGTTATATCCCAAATACATCAAAGCTATGAAATTACAGTACTGTCACAAAGACAATTAGGTTATATCTCCACAACACCAAAGCAATAAAAGGACATGTCTCAAAGACATAATCACAAATCTAGAAGACATGAAAGCCATTAAGGAACTTATCACAACAACATCAAATATATTAAAGGTGCATCTTACAAAGACAGTAAGTCACATCTAAAATATATTTGAAAACCATCAAGGTACCTACATCAAAGACATCAAGTTACATCTCAAATACATCAAAGTCATCAAAGTACATGTAATAAGGACAACTAGTCACATGTCAAAGATATCAAATACATTAAGTAACTAATACAAAGGCAATCAAGTCACATCTCAAAGACATCAAAGACATAAAGTTACTGTCAGAAAGGCAATTGAGTGACATGTCATAGACATCAAAGGGATCAAACACAAGTCACCAAGTGACATCTAAAAGACAGAAAAGAAATCAACTTACTATCACAAAGATATTGAAGTCTTATCTCAAAAACATCAAAGACATCAAAGACATCAAGGTTTATGTCAGAAAGACATCTAGTCCCACTTCAAGGACAGCAAAGCACTCAAGGTACTGTCACAAATGATTAGGGATCGAAATTGAATGCTGAACTCCGACTCCCACCCCACCCCCCACCCCCCCATGACCTCAATAATAACACGTTTCTGCTGTGGGTGTTTTTTTCTCTGTGGCAAGAGAGAATATGTGAAGTTTGTTGGGACATCAAAAATAGAACTCAGGCAGATGAGAGGCCACAGATGAAATTGTCTTCAAAGCGCATAGTCGGCAGTCTTTTAAACGGATATTACACTCCTGGAGACGATTTCCAGTCTCCTTTGCGCTCAGCTTGTTCTAAAACCGAGAGGTAATGTGGCATCTGCTGCCATATATCATTTGGGACGACAAATCATTAATGGTTGCAAATAGACTCCGCTGCTAGTTCAAAAAAGATGACAAATAAGGCCATAAGTCTATCAAATTCCAATTTACAAAATAAAAAGTACTGAGATTCTTTTAACCATTTGAAACTTTTGCAGAGCAGTAAAACTTCTCCGAACCGAGTTGCTTTGTAAGCTAGCATCAGCCCGGCAGAAGGGGACCGTAGCAAACAGCAAACTAGACGTAGGGCTGGAGAATGTGCCCGCTTAATTAAAGCAGGGGAATAACCAGTGAAGCTATTTACACCTAATTCTGACATAAATCTGCAGTTATTGCCCTGGTGAGACTGTCCTCTCCCCCAATTTAAGAAGTAGCTGAGAGCTTCTCCTTAATAAGCAGTTCTCTTGATTAAGCCGAAGCAGAGTTACTGTCTTCACTGGAAGGGAAAGAAAAGGAGGAAAAAAGTGGAATTAAGAAGAGGGGATGCAGTTAGCAGAAAGCCATCTTGGATATTGAGCATTTTATTTACCTGAGTCTGGACAGAAAGAGTGATTGATTAAGTGTCTGTCTGGGCTGCCCAGGATGCTGGGATATATGATTGAAATTTCAAGCTTTCCATTTCCTTAGACACCATCGACTTAAGCATTACTGTCTGTCTCCGCCCATTTCTCCCCTTATAAGTAAGATTTTTTAACATTAATGCCTTAATGTTATCTCTTATCCGGTGTCGTCTTGTGTTGGCAGAAGGGTCAGAATGGAATTCCAGATGAAAGGAGGCTGGATAGAGGCAGAGGAGGATGGTCCTCCCCTGTTTTAAAGAGGCAAGAGGTAACAAACCCTAGAATAAATTATAAAATAATTTATATATGTATTTGGGAAAAATCCATAGGTGAGATTCAGACTCTGCTTTAACAGCGGCATCTACAGGGAAGGCAAGGGGAAAGGCAGTCTGTGTGAAGTGCTTGTGGAGGGCAGAGGAGGACAGACTTTGCCACCCCTCTCCTGTAATTCAATGTTATGTATTTCAATGTGATTCTGCTATTGGCCAAAATATCTTAAATGATGCTCCAAGGGAGGAATTCCCCCCTAACCAAACAACAAACCGAATAGAATTATGACGGCTCATTGGTCCAATGAGAATTTCCACATTTTCTCTTCAATTTTCTACCACTGTAAGGTGCTCGAGTGTGATTTTACTGGAGGTAAAGGGGATACTGATTAATTACAAACTACTTTCAATTATAACGAAAAAAAATAATTGAATTTATTGGTTTAGCTTCAGCAGCTAGCTAGCCCTGAAACGTTTGCCAACCGGGATGAATTTGGGGTTTTATTTCAGTTTCTTATTGTGTACATCTACGCATATTCTCTTTTAACATTTGTAGTGTATTTCATTATTCATTTCAAGAATAAAAACCTAATGCAGTTAAAGAAAAGTCTTTAACTAGTCTACAAGTCTTATTTCCTGTTACTCCAAAAGTAGTTCCAGCCATCCGGCAACAAGCGTTGTGGCAACATCTCTCCTAAGGCTGCAGGCATCGTCAGAGTCATCATGTGACGATGTGAGGGTGCAAATGGTAATCTGTTCATTATGTTCATAAGGACGGCGAGCGATTGAGAGTCTTGGCATGAACATGCAGTTTACATCCCCTCTGTTAGCACATCAGAGACTGTAAATGAAATGATTTAGTCAGAGGTGTCAGGCGTTAGCTATTACTCTAGGACACGCCTTGTTGTCATGTTGAAGGCTCTCTTTCAGCAGCAAGCCTTCCGGACTATTCCCCGGCCGTAAACACGGGGGAAGATACGCCAAGCTGCAGACGCTTTGGCGAGGAGCGTTGGCGTTTGATATTAGTTTGCCTCACCGTTCCCTTGGATCTCATCAAGAGCTTTCTTCTACTTGTGTTATTATTAGCTGGCTCGCTGTCCTGCCATCACCCATAATGCATCAGAGGATCCTAGAGGAGGGCCATAAAGTAAAAAATGATGCATCAGTTGTTACTGATGTTTATAAATACACTCAAATGAAACATGGATGTTGTTTCACTTAAATTATTTTATTGTGTTGATGAGCTAGATAGTTGCATCTTTGACAATCAGGGACTTTTATTGCCCTAATGTAATCGTTAAAGATTTTGGAGTAGCTTTAATTGTGTTTAGTAAAATCACACAACTTTGTTTTAGTACATGCAACATAATTGTGTGTATGCATATACAAAATTCAACATGACTGTTTGACGCTGCACTTAATTAAGATACCTTTTGCTAAAAAGCATAGAGTAATCTCTTCTTTTCTAGTGTGTCTTCTATTTATTCAACCTACTTTTTTAGAGTTTGCTGATTTTTACATGATTAATAAAATAGATTCTTTTTTTTTTAAGTATCTTATGTACTTGTATTACAAGTGATATTAAAGTATACAATATTATTATTAATATTGTATGTCACCCATCCTACCATATTGAGCTTTAACAATCTTGTTAACCCATTTTTACCAATTTAATTTGCAAAATGTGTATTATATCTAATACTTGTATTTTGCTTTATGCTAAATTAGGGTATGACAATGTTACAGTCTATTCTTGTATAAACCATTTCCACTAAAAGAATGCAATTTACACATCTATTTGCTTTTTTAAGAAAAAGTCTTTAATTTGGATCAGATGAGATTTATCCAATCGGGGCATCACGGTGCCAAACTGATTAGCACTGGTCGAATCAGTTTGGATCTATATATGATAT
The DNA here is from genome assembly GCA_009660295.1 of Lophius piscatorius. Classification (NCBI taxonomy): domain Eukaryota; kingdom Metazoa; phylum Chordata; class Actinopteri; order Lophiiformes; family Lophiidae; genus Lophius; species Lophius piscatorius. The sequence continues at coordinate 5,768 of VRLP01007269.1, read as the reverse complement.
ATCATATATTGACAAACCACAACTTTAAACTATCTGCCTCATATTGCGATCTAATTTATCATCTCCTTTTGAATCCCTCATAGACACTCCTCCACCTCCACCCCCTACTCCTCCTCTGGAGTCTCAGCTGCCTCCAACACTAAAGTAGTTGTTCGACATTGATGCATATTTTGCATGAGATAACAAAAGATCATAAACACAACCAGATTTATATCAGATCATAAAAAGGGGAGGAAAACCAGTTTTCACCCCAATGAGTTTAGTACAATCTGGCTCCAGCTCCTGATTCATCGCCTCAATCCTGAAACTGCTGAAGTGCTTTTGGGGATCAGAACGAGCCGGGGTGTGTTCTATACTTGTTTTTCGTTTTGTGTGCGACTGTCTCGCTGTGCATCCGGGAGCCATGTGGCACCGAGTGACTCAGCTTTGCTCTGCCAAGAGATAGGAACACAGAGTCAGCCGCTCGCTGCGCCAGCCGAGTGGATTTCACCTCCCAATCGTCTTTGTTGCAAGTTGTAGTGGTTCTCTGTTTCTAACGTTCCTGCATAGATAATATCTGGTTAATGGAGAGAACACATTTGAAATATTAACATCTTAGAGGCTGTTTTGAATCACTATGCAAGTTTAAATATATTTTGAGAGACGATTATTGTTACTCGTTTCTGAGTATTGTTCTGAAGAGCTGATTGCAGTATCTGCCACCACTCTACTATTGATCTTTGCAGAGGACATCAACCTCTTCATATCAGAGATTTAACAACTCATCAAAGATACAAACAAGACCTTCTCAATTACTCTGTATGGTTTTGCTCACACATATGATCATTGAATGTAATAATGATAATAAACAAGATGGGAAAAAGGCAGATTTAACTTGTTATTCAAACACTGCAAATTGTAATAAGTTGGCTTTTCTTAAGAAAAAATCAGGAAACCGGTTATCTCAAAATTACTAACTAATTTGGATCATTAAATATAGGTATTTAAGCAAATGCATTCTTTTTCGGTTTTGAAAACTTAAATTGAATGAACAACTTACTTGGAAATTTTATTCTCAGTACGCCAACTTTTAAAATGTGTATTGTTGTTGTTTATCTTCTCCTACTTTAAAGGTTTCTAAAGCACTCTTACTCAGACTTTTCTTTGTCTTTTAGATTTCCTTTCCATGTCTGAGCTGAAGTGATTATGTTTATGTCTTCGCAATGGCTGCATGGTGAAAAAAACGTCAAATGATTCCTGGAGTAAAGGTGTTAAACTTTTGTGCTGACATCTGCCAGCAAAATGTTGGCAGGCATCAGAAAACAGGTCTGCAACACTAGAGCATTGCCTGCTGGGAGGTGTAGGTGTAGGCTGGCATATGGCTGATGCTCCTCACGGGGCTCTGCCTCTCTGGTTCTTACTCTTGTTAGTCTGCCCTTATTTCTCGTTTGAAATGCTCTACAGGATTTTCTTTTTGCCCCAAATGTCGCAGTCAAACCGATGGCAACCGTGAAAGACTATAAAATTCAAACAAAACAGTATGTCACTTTAGTAGATACGGGGAATTTTCTTACACAAAGATGCAGTAAATGACCTGAGTTTTTTTTTGCCGTCTGAGTATGTGGTAAAACACTGTATCTTACTGTGAAAAAAGAAACTTTTGCTAAGATTAATGAAAAAATAACATAATGTTACAAGCAGGTAATTTCTGTAAAAGTATAAAATGTGTCTAAATAAAAGGTTTTGTTGCTTTTTGTACAGTTAAATTTAAAGAAAAAAAACAACTTCTAACTTTGGCTGGATGATTCTGGCTAAAATAACAATCGCAGATTTTTTTGACCCACTACCCTTTTGTTTGACTTAAAATTGTTAAAATTAAATTAATTTTGGACAGCTTAGACTCAAACCGACTAATGATTCTAAGTAAAGACCACTGATTGATGAACCAGTTCACCTGCTTTGATAAGACAACATAACTTGTTCCGTTTTTACATTAAAGGATAAATGATATTGGTTTAGGTAACAGTTTTCAACAATATTTCCTAGTAAAGTCAATTAATTCAGGATTACAATGTAGGTTTTAACCACTTCAGACCAGGAACATCCAACAAGACCTGCAGCTCTGGAGATTCTCGGATCCAGTTGTCTGGTCACCACACTTTGTGTCCTTGTCAAAGTCTTTCAGAACCTTTATGCTTGTCCTTTTCTCCTGCTTCTAACATCAACTTCAGGACAAAATGTTCACCTGCTGCCTAATATATCCCATCTACTGGACAGGTAACCATGGTAACCACATAATCAATGTTACTGACTGTGACTGTCAGTGGTAACATATCTGATACCCCTTAGAGCTAGCGGTATTTTTTTTTTTTCACTGAAAGCTTCAAATCAAGTCTTAAAGTTAAGTCAAATTTTGGTTTTCTTCATAGTGAAGTCCATTCTTAGCTTTAAATCCAGACAATTTGTGCAACAAATGCGATTAAGAACCATGAGTAGCTAAAACACAAATCCACTCTTAAACCATTCAGAACTGCAAACTGCAGCAAATGACGAATCAAACCGCCTGTCAGCTCTCAGCTTCTTGAACCAGAGCCTCTACGCCTGGTTGCCTTCCCTAAGGGAGTACTTATGTTTTTGCAGAGGAGTATAAACAAAGACCACTGCAAGAATCTCCATTCGCTAATTTGTGGAGCAAACTAAACGGCGAGCATGAGGCTGATTCGATGAAAGCTGTCAGTGTGACGAGGGGTAACGCCAGGTGGGATTTCACTGCTTGTGCTGGAGGCAGGGGGTGTCCAAAAGGGATTTTAAAAAAAAAACAAGGGGTTTAGAAGGAGGGGCTGTCGCTCAAACCTATATCATATTTTTTATAAATGTTTGAATATTCATATGTGTACTGAAAAGCGGTGAAAACAAGAACTGCACTTCAATCTGTTATATAACAGAGGTGAAGACTTGTTCAGAGTACATTAACAGGAAAACAAGTTTTCATTTTTCTGTTGTGATTCCTTCAGCGTCCCGCTACAGAACAACAGAGCCTCATAATGTTTCGATAAACACAGCATGGAGCTGTCATATCACGTCATAATGTCAATCGTGTTCTAAAAAGATGATTGTTTTTGGAAGAATTAAGACTGAGTTGATTTTTAACAGGGCCGGAGCAAAGAATATAATCCTTTAGTGTACCCACCAAGAAAAAGAAAACTGCAAAACTTTATTATTTGCATATTTTATTTCTTTGGGGAATTTATTTAATATTATAAGCACTTTAAATTGCCATTACATGACAATTTGTCTAGTCAAGCATGCTTTTAAACAGTAAAATAATTTAAAACTTATGAAATTATTTGGTGAAATGGTGAAAATTTGTATTTCATGGAAAATAGGCTTTCTTTAAATATTCTTATTGAAAATAATGAGATTTTATCATAGAAATAGAATAATAATAATAATAATGTCATCACAATACCTTGTATCTCACCAAATCAAAACGAAAGGCGATACTTAATAGAGGAAAATGCTAGACAGAAGGACACCGCACAGAAAAAGAGGTAAATGATGAAAAAAAAAAATATATATAATTATAATTGTTATAAATAAATAAGTAATTAAAGAAAAGGATAGAAGAATAGAAATAATAATATAGACATACCACTCATGGACAGACATTAAAGCCAGGTTGAAAAATGACAAAAACTACATTTTAATAAGATTAGCTCAACCTTTTGGACATGCATGTTTTTTTTTTGTTTGTTCTTTTAAAACTTTATGAGCCTATTAGACGTTTTGTTTCGTTGCATCAAGTAAGATAATTCTGTTTAGAAATCATCACATGCTTTAATATAAAAAAACAAAAAACAACCCTACTTATCGAACAGGACTTTCTCAATAGCCATGATTGATCAATCCTCCTCAGTGTCCCCTTATGCCTGTGGTGTCCCCCAGGGGTCCATCCTCGGCCCATTACCATATACATGCTGCCACCTGGTCATTTATTTAACATGTTCAGTCAAGTGGCACACATTTTTCAATAAGAAATAATGACTAAGAATGTGCTCAAGCAAACAATTGAACAGGATATTAGAAGGTAACGGAGTGTGATCTCCAACCACTATGAGTGATCCACAAAGGAATCTGAGTGAAACACACACTAAACCTGAATAAATAGCGGGACTCAAATCTCTTACAGTTTAAGAGCTTAGAGATTCAGAGTTTCTGGTTCACGTACTTTTTGATTGCAGCTGAATAAAATTAGATTACATTTTTGGCAGGAAGGAAAGGAAATGCACTCTAATTTCAAAATAAAAACACTCAAGCATATCTGGTGGAAGTGTTTTATGTCCAAGAAAATCTTTGTGATATGAAAATAATATAATAATACATCTTAATGCATTATAATACATGCATCTCATGTTATTTAGTAATGTTTAGTAAGGAGCTCCTGTTTTTACAAACCCCAAAAGCATAATTAATGCTCATTAGAGTTTTTAGGTTTATTAAAATCTGTGTTTAGCATGTGATTAATCAAGATTAATTATCACTCACCTTTTTTTATATTGTACTGATATCACTAGATGTAACATATGTCTAACAAATCAGCTTAAAGCCTGCTCACACTTCCACACTCACACATTGGAGTCTAAATAAAAGCTGCCAATTTCACATCAACAACTTCACACCTAGAGAAACAGTGCGCACTAAGTCACATAACTCGGAAGCTCTACCTCGTTTCTTTCCCACCTTTTATCTCTTTCTGCACATCTGAACCCTCCTGAGCCCATTACACACCCTTCCATTACCTTTCTTAAACCCAAAACATCTGCTTGGAGTGCTACGACTCCAGAAACCAATCAGGTCATCTCCTCAACCTGTTTCACAACTGCAAGGCAAATACCAAGATAAATCTGAAAAGGTTTCTGTAGTAGATATCTGTAGTATGTGTGTTGTATCTGTAGTATGTGTGCCTTATCTGTAGTATGTGTGTTGTATCTGTAGTATGTGTGCCTTATCTGTAGTATGTGTGTTGTATCTGTAGTATGCGTGCCTTATCTGTAGTATGTGTGCTGTTTCTGTAGTATGTGTGTTGTATCTGTAGTATGTGTGGTGTATCTGTAGTATGTGTGTTGTATCTGTAGTATGTGTGGTGTATCCATAGTATGTGTTGTATCTGTAGTATGTGTGTTGTATCTGTAGTATGTGTGCTGTTTCTGTAGTATGTGTGTTGTACTGTATATGTAGTATGTGTGTTGTATCTGTAGTATGTGTGGTGTATCTGTAGTATTTGTGTTGTATCTGTAGTATGTGTGTTGTATCTGTAGTATGTGTGCTGTATCTGTAGTATGCGTGTTGTATCTGTAGTATGTGTGTTGTGTCTGTAGTATGTGTGTTGTATCTGTAGTATGCGTGTTGTGTCTGTAGTATGTGTGTTGTATCTGTAGTATGTTTGTTGTATCTGTAGTATGTGTGCTGTATCTGTAGTATGTGTGTTGTACTGTATATGTAGTATGTGTGCTGTATCTGTAGTATGTGTGTTGTATCTGTAGTATGTGTGTTTTATCTGTAGTATGTGTGGTGTATCCGTAGTATGTGTTGTATCTTTAGTATGTGTGTTGTATCTGTAGTATGAGTGGTGTATCTGTAGTATGTGTGTTGTATCTGTAGTATGTGTGTTGTATCTGTAGTATGTGTGTTGTGTCTGTAGTATGTGTGTTGTATCTGTAGTATGTGTGTTGTATATGTAGTATGTGTGTTGTATCTGTAGTATGTGTGTTGTATCTGTAGTATGTGTG
>VRLP01007268.1:0-22794 GCA_009660295.1 Lophius piscatorius | reverse complement strand
ACTCTAACACTACATTTTAAGTATGAATTGCAGCATTTGCCAAGGAGTTCAGTACTTAATTCTGATACAGGGAGAGACATGCACTCTCATTTGAAATGCACATTTATATCAGTTGGACAATACAGAGCAAAGTTCATGAGCACAGACATTGTGGAAAGTATTAACAATCATAATATTTAAGTTGGTAAGAGGTTTGAAAAGTCCTTTTTGGTTAATTGTCAGCCTTTATCACAACAACCTGTCACCTATAATGACTGCATGAAGTACAGGATATCCAAATTATTCACATCCCCTCAAACCAGCACACATCAGAGAGCATTGCGAAAGAGCAATGTGCCGTAGCTTCACTGTGTACTAAAAGGAAATCGCTTCTGTGTATCAATTTTTGTCTGACTTTATTTTTTTATGTTCCATGATCATAAAAGGGCTTTTTGAGAAATTTAAGACTTTTTTGGGGGGATTTTGCCATTTCCATCACAATCTCAAAATGTAGCATCTAAATATGCCATGCATTTGAATATAAGCAGGAACCTGTTATCAGCTATTAATACTGAATATACTGACACTGCAGTAGCCATTAAACACCAGCAAACAACTCACCCCGTCTCATGCAACCAATACCAATAATCCTCCCATCCTGTCACTTTCTCTCTACCTCCCACTTGCTTGCCGTCGACTTTTAAACATAAATCATTTTTGCGTCTATTCTGCTGCGTGCATCCATCACAAACTTAACTCCAAATGCCTGTCAAGGTTCCGGATTTAAGCAGCACTTTGGCAAAAACAGAGTTTTGTTCATAGCTGACTTAACATCTTCAACTTCAGATTGCTCCAACTCCTTGACACATCTTTGCTGACTTTACGTTAGCCGAGGAAATAAATGGGCCAAGGTTTTTTAGAGGTCTTGTTGACAAGGATGGAGAGAACTGAAAGTAATTCTGCAGATTTAAGATCGTAAAGCTGCAATTACAGAGGGAAAATCTGATATACACATTCTTAATTAATCATAATGACTTTCTATTTTATTCTTGCATGAGATCTTCTATTGGTAAGAAGGCTGCAATGTTAATGACTTAATTTCACAGGAAGCGATATCCATGTGTAGATAATTATCCTTTTATATGCATTAATTATACCCTTTTGTTTTAGTAATCTAGAGAGAGATAATTAATTTGGTGACCGATTTTAAAAAAATGCTAAACAGATCTAAGATATCAAGTATGACAGTTTGTTCACCTATGTGAATATATGGTGGATGAGAAAATCCTGAAAGGAAATATGTCGTGACATATTGTAATTGGAAAATGAAGGGAACAGGCTGAAAACTAAAAGATGATGACAATCTCCATCGGGGAGTTTGAAATAGCACAAACTCCAGAGGGAAACTAGAGAGAATGTGTACAGTGATTAATGATGTACTAAACACAACAAAGATTTAATCACAATTAGTTTTGGAAATTCATAGAGATTAAGCTTCCGTCAAGCCCCCCGATTGAAGAGAAAACTCAAGCCTGCAAGACAGATAGCCTACACAGAGAAGAAGAGAAGATTGCAAGCGGGGGCAAAGAAAATAGTGGCAGATTATAGCTGGTGGTAATATATGTTAATGAGCAGACACGTCCTTCTCCCACATCACCAACTGTTCTTTCCTAGCCTGCAATTTCTGACCTCTGCTAAGAGAACCAACGGAGAGAAGAGTCCATCTATAGTCTAATGAAACAGCCATTTCACTACCGACAACCCCCCGAGATCCTGTCATAAATCAAATTGAGTAGTTTTGCTGCTGAACCGCTTCAAGGGTGCATCAAGTAGTGCATTTTCCTGGCCGTCACCAAAACTCACAAAGAGCAGCAAAACAAAAAAATAATCATCAACAGAAAAGAAGCAGTCATCCTGGCAACAGTGAACAGTGAACAGAGGGATTTTCATTGAACCTAGGCATTGTTGTTTATTTGATATAAATACCATATTCAAAATGTCTACTTTGGCAAAAAAAAAAAGAAATTAATTAAATAAATAAATAATGCAATACAATACAATACTAAGTTTAATTATAATGTTCCATTTTGTTTAAATAATGTTGCTAATTAAATTATAAACATTTATTGACTATTTGATATTATATTTTCCCTCAGTTATAGCAAGAGTACATTAATTCCACTCTTATCTTCCAAGTGATAGCCCCAGAGACCCATTAGTTATCTTTCTGACCTTTGTGTCAAAGGCACTGCCGACCAATATCCGTGAAAAACAAATCAGTATAAAATCATTCGTGAGCGTGTGATTGCACCAATGCATTGGTGCATGAATACATGAATAAATCTGTGTATGCGGTGGGTGCACATGCTCGGTTTTCCATAGACTTGTACCTGCTTGAATGATCTGGCTGTAATTGTCTGTAGCGGTGAATCTGTAGCCATGACCTGTTGGCTGTGCACTAAGGAGTAATCTCAGTGGGGCTATTTCATGCCTATCAAAGCCTGAGCACTGAGTGGGTTGCAGGAGAGGAGTGGGGGTGGAGGGGTGAAACAGTGAAGGGGTGGCTCTCAAAGCCTACATACAGGCAGAGTAATCCAGCAGTGGTCCAATAGAGAAATATAAAAGCCGTCACCTAGCAAAATAGGCTGGATGACAACACCAATAGGAAGGATATGAGGCATACTGTGAGCAAATCAGTAAGTTGACAGCATTTGCTGTGAAATGCACTGAGACAAGAGCAGCAATTGTGAATTTTGAGACATGCGTGGGGGTGACTGTGTGCAAGCGTACTTGTGTGCTTGATTGAGCACTGGGTCATGCAAATGCATTACTGTAAAATATTGGAAAGGCACCCCTGGCGAATGCAGCTTGTGAAATCTCTGAATGCAACTTGTAGAAATATATTAAAACATGTGTTGATACATGTGTCTTTTTTAGTCTCTCTGGCTTTATCTGAGGAATAATCGGACTTAACATTCTGCTGTCGCTATAGAATACCTCCATACAGAAGGTAAAGATTATCATGTTCAGACTCCATCATGTTTTTCTTAGACAAATTTTTTATACTACTGTACATCTATATAATATTTATATAATATTTCTGAACATTTGTCTGCCTGTTAAGTCCTTCTGGAAACATTTTTCTCTTTAGTAACATTCTGTTACCTCCCGTACATTTCATTATATTTACAGTAAGAGGGAATATAATAATAGCTCATTATATGAAGGCTGAAATTTTATGTACATATTCCTGGATAACATCTGCATGCCACATCATTATAACCACCATATTTTCAACAGGCACAAAATACTTGGGATCCACCAATATTTTACTGAAGAAATTAGTCGGATTCGAAGTGACACACAGCTATGCCAGGTGCCTGGTCCCGTTTGCTGAACGTAATTTGACAAAAAGGTTAACTTAATATGACTAACATAGTTAGTCAACAAGATTCAAGACTGAAATACGCATATCCCCACCATGAAGTTAAAAAAATATGGTCACGGGGAATCAATAAGTCGTTAAAAATTGTAATCATAGAAACACACACTCACGAATCATTTTATACTGATTTGTTTTTCACGGATCTTTGTCGGCAGTGCCTTTGAAACAAAGGTCAGAAAGGTCACTAATGGGTCTCTGGGGCTATACCCTTGGAAGATAAGAGTGGAATAGCCTCAGCCTTTTGGAAATACTGCGGACAGAATCTACAGTAGATAATGTGGACATGAGGGATAAATTCAACTCTTATATGCAAAAATAATGAGGGACCTACTCTACCGTAATTTATACCCGACAGTAAAAATATACCTCTGGGAACCATAGTGGATTATTATGTAGCTAATTTCTTTGTTTGCTAGAGCTGCATTGCTGTCGTGGTGGTTCTCTTGTTATGTAAAATACGTACTACTTCTAGTATTATCTCCTGAGGCACATTTGCATTTAGGTAAGTACTTAAAATGCAAAATGTTCACACAGACATCAGTGCATAACAACACATGTGAATGTTAATAACGTCGGCCGTGTGGGCAAAAGATCCTCACAAAGTCTGAATCATTCTGCAAGAGTGTCAGATCTATGTTGTTAAGTGCTCTGGACGCTCAGCAAAAAATACCGACTGGTTATGTAAAGCCGGCACGTCTAAGAAGCAAGCAATTCTTACAGTCCATGATTAATAACATTACAGAATATGTATTTCTAAGACAGTATGTCCAGCCCTGAAAAGGATAAGCAGTTACTCATAATGAATGAATGATATCAAATCAATTTCCCTTAATTTTCCAAGGTGTCATTAGGGACCTGAAGTAATCAAATTGATTTCCAAACAACTGTATACTTGACGGATATTCTGCAGATATTTATGATACTGTCGTGGAGAACTGCAGAAGATGGTTATGATACTGTTTCGGAGAACTGCAGAAACTTCAGGTGCAAACTCAGGACAAGACTGTGGAGAAAATGCTGACAGAGGTGAAGTGGTGGGAAAAAACAACTTTGTCCCAGTTTTCTTTAAAAATTCTGAAACATATTTTTCTTGCTGGACAGACAGCTTGTGTTTTTAAAAACACATTTCTGTTGAGCTCAAAGACATGGAAGATGTAAAGTGCATAGGTGCAATGAGGCATTGTTTAAAGAAATATTGGAGGACAACCGCAGCCATTGGCTAAGTCTACACACACTAACATGTGCTCAGGTTAGTTATATAATATATATATAATAGTTTTTCAGAAAATTACGACATTGTTTGGTTTTTCCTTTATTTGAGAAGGAATAAAACAAATATACTCTTAATAGTATGTAAGAATAGATAGCTTTGGTGTGATTTCCCCAAACTGTGATTGTGGATCTTGATGTCACGGAGCCTCGAGGCAAAACAAAATAATAAATTAAATTCTAAGGAGATCCCCAATTCTCTCTTCAGCAACAAGATGAACACACAGAGACACAGATGTTAAGATGTTACGAAAAGTCTCGTATTATGTATTATGAGATTTTGCACGGTAATTATACTTTCATTGAAAATATCCCCGTCAATAGGAGAATCACAGCAGTTTGTAAAACAGTGAGGAGAGCTGATCCATAATATTCATGTGACACAAGGAGGGGGTCAGGGTGGGTTATTAGTCATGTCTGTTTATGCAACAAAGTACTTTGACGAGAAAAAATATATTTTCAGTTCATCCGACAGTCATGAAACATGAAATGCAGAGAAAATATTGCAACTTTGTTCATAAAAAGACAGTTTATGAAACAATGTTGACTGATGTGATCTATTGAACTCGTGTGCATGGAAATAAATGATCAATATTTAACTCATGCTGACTGCCATGAAAAATAATAGACACTTCATGCCCTTTATATGAAGCCTATTGATTACATTCTATAACTAATTGACAAACTGCTGTGATACCAGCTTGTCTCTTTGGCTTCTCGGCAGGGAGTATGAACTATCCATCCAAACCGACTCACCGACCACGTTTTTGTTGGCTACTATTGAAAATTCCATCAAATCTCATAGGAAAAAAAACACAAACCGAGGAGATTGTGCCCGATGTCAGCGTGCATATAGTCGTCAACTGCAGTAAATGTATCACTATCGATATACTGTATGACGGATTGATTGGCAAACACTATACTGTGATGTGAAAATTGTGTTCAAGGACACAGATGCAACCACTACTGGAAAAACTTTAAATGGATTGACCTCGAACATAAAGGAGATATAACTGAATACATGTTGGTATTCATTCGCAGTCTCTTGGATTGACCGACCTCACATTTTGGTCATTGATTACCCATTGAATCTTGCACCAAGATTATTCAAAGTCTTCTTCCTGTTTTCCTTTATAGCAAGCAAGATTCTGCTGCCTGACAAGCTTCACAATGTCAAATGCTGTGTAGAGTCTCTAAGCTGTTACATCTATCAAATAAATCTATTTAATGATTCTAATACTATAATAATATGTCCTGTATCACATTTAGCCAGTTCAGACATTTTATATTGAACAAAACGATATCAAACAAGTTAAGATAACATTTGTCTACTGTCAAACCTAATTAGCAAATTAACATTCTTCATACATATTGTGGAATTGTAAATAAAAAGAAAATAATGTGTTCCAAAGAGCTGAATAATTTATAAATACGGAAAAAAAATTTGCATTATACATATGATATAACGTACTATGTATCTAACATTACAGATCTCCAACGAAGGGCGGCAGATTGTGTCATGTGGCTCATGTAGTCAATCTAATATCCCCCATAATTTTCCATAATGGAGAAATTAGTCCAGGTTCTTATGGGATTAGGGTAAGGTTTGAAGTACCCACGCACAAATGAACTATAACACTAGGTATCGAAATCACCAGGAATCACAAGTGTAGTATCTTGATTTGACACAACATTATTCCTATATTAACATTTTGCGATATGCCATGTCACACTGTCATATTTGCTGATCTCAACTGAGAAAAAACTCTGTAGCACCATATTGTGTACTGCCAAAGCAACTGATGTTACTGTCATAGTACCCAAAAAGTTCAACTGATTTATTTTCAGTTTAGAAAATAAAGTATCCATACAATATCGTTACACAAAATATCATGATATTGAGCTGTATCAATTTTTCCTCCACACATCTATAACAACATTGCAGGTTTTATACAGTTTGATAAAGGATTCATTTATATCTGGATAGTAGACACGCAAAAAGACACCCAACTGGTCTGTGAAAATACAGTTTGTCTCAAAATTTTGTTAATGAAATGGAAAAATTATTGACCACTTAAAATAACTTTACAAAGAGGATAGAACTTCAATTGTACATATGGCAACATCAGCACTACCAGTGAGGAGTCTCAGACTTGATTACTCAAGAGTCTGGTGTTGGGTAATTTCTGGATGGTTAGGGTTTTCAGATTGATTACAATAGGTTGCAGTATGTTACTGAAGGCAATAAATAACGGAAGAAGAAGCCACAGTAGCACACTTGGAGAAGAGGAGATTCTGTATATAACATTGATATAATCGAATGAAAGAACTTAGTCAGCAACTACAAAAAGAGGAGATAAAAAGAAACAGACATTTCATTTTCGGTGATGATGTGGGAGACAGAGAGAATACGAGAGATTGACAAGACATGAGCATCAGACACGCGCCTGTCTACAAGCCAATCAATCATCAAGTATAGGGAGAGGTAGAACACATGAATGATGATGACGTACAAGCATCTAATGAAAAGATATTCAGTGCGTTTTGAAAAGAAAATTCAAAAACAGGACATTGGTTGCCTTAATGTTGCTGCAATTATTATACACTATAATTAGAGTGTCTAAAAGTGTCCATGGTGCGTGGATCTACATCCTTGTGTATAAAAAGTGTGTGAAAGGGAACACATATGGCATAATATGATCAAATCTGACATGTGCCTATAATAAATTATACATGAAAGACACACACATATATGGTTAAATATTAGTTTAGCTTCCAGTCTCTGCTAAATTCTCTATTTGATAGTGCCCGTGCATATAAAATATACAACAACTGGATGTGTTCTCTACACATGAAATACTGCATGTGCCCCAATTTTATCGATGTCTTGACCTACATTTGGTCGTGAGGATTTGTATCACCTTTGTAAATGGATTTATTTTACTGGGAAAGATTCTGTAACAGCATATAGAACTCTTCTGCACAGGATAAATCTTTCGGCATTGATGGAAGAAACACTAATCTGCAATGACAATAGCATGAGCAGTTGGTTAGAAAATCTGCAGGATGACAAAACATAATGTAGTGTAACATGGCATGTGAAAGCAAAGTACTAAGACGTTATATGCTGGCTGAACACAAGCAGTTGGATTTTTTCTTAAATGATAACAGCCACATAAGATTCACATTGAAGTAAAATTAAGGAAGCCAATTGCAATATACATCATTAGAAGATATACCTAATCCACTTCTTACAGATATTACCCTCCCTGCTATAAATTTTGATATTAAGAAGTAAATGAAAAAAATAACAAAACCTAAAGGATTTCATTAAACAAAATAGTTGAAGAGGATTCATTACATGCACTGTCCAACCAACTTCACAAATAGATTCATAGATTATCCCAGAAGACACACTTGGATGAGCATGCCTTAACTTTTAAACACCTGGCAGGGAATAAAGCCATCACATTAATATAGCCTGAACCATTGGCCCGTTACAGTGATGACTTTGAATTGTGAATAATTAGAAATTGTGGGGCGGACATATAACCTGCCAATGGCAGCAAAGTAAAATTCAGCTGAATTTTACTTTGTGAGTTTCTACTGTATGAAAACTCTGTTTCCCCAACCTTGGTTTACAAGAACATGTTTTTCTCTTGCATTAGAAAAGTTCCCAAAATATGCAAAAGCCCTTCTTCCACATATAGTTATGAACAAATTTCCTAATCCTGCTCCTCCAAAATCTGGCAATGTCTCATCACAACTATACAAGTCCTAAAAAGGAGTGAAGGAGGGAATTTACAGAGATGTATAAGAGACATTGTTGGCGAGGGTTTGTGATCCAATATTGAACATTAAAAGTTTTATCCTGTCTGTAGTACTTTTAATCAAAGACTCAAGATTTGTCATCTTGTAAGCATCTTGTTAATTTCTCATTTTGATGCAGAGACCTGCACACGGCAACCACGCTAATCCCTAAAAACTGGATCGCTTATTTTTTCCGAAGTCTATATAACTCCACTAGAGTTGGCAGAACCTGTCTTTTTCTGCTGGATTGAAATGTGCAGTATGCAGTGGACAATTCAGGAATCTTTGCACTTCACACATAAAACTGCTGTGATGTTGTTATTAACCTCAGCAGTAACGATGAAGCAAAGACACATCAAGAGTCAAGTTTTGTATTTCGTTCAATGCTGACTGCTCGAAACAGATAAAAAAAACAAAAGATTATGTACATATTTACATGAGCATTGGCTCTTAGGCATAGATAGCATGTGCCTCATTCAGTAATATCATAGTTTTTCGAAGCAGTGGAATAACGGACTATACCTATAGACTTTTATTACCGAAAGTCAAGTCTTCTTTACATTGCATGCGTTTTATCGGGGCAGTTTTGGATTCACATAGCACACCAAAGAATTTTACCAATATCAATGTGTAGTCCTACCCTCCTCCTGTACTCCCTCCTCACATACTTGCAGATGCTAAACTTAAAATTTCAGATTTTTTTTCTGTTTTTCTTGTGGATTTTTAGATTTTTTTCGTCAAACAATTTCAATATTCAATACCCTGTCTCCTCCTAATATATTACCACAGCTAACAATTTTAACTTCCTCCTATATTTATTCATTTTCTTCTTCTTTTGTATTTTAGCTGAACCTTGTTTCAGTTTGATGCAGACAGCCACTACCTCCTTTTGTTTGACCAAAGTCCGACATTATAATTCGGCCCCGGTTCGGGGGACATCTCAAGCACGCAACTTTGGTACGAATGAAACTAAAAAGACCGAAAGTCCAGATCAAAAAAGATTGTCATACTGTAACATAAGTAATGTTACAGGAATATTTGCCATGCCTTGAAAAATTCAAAATTACATGGTTATAATAATACTTTTTTCAATAATTTCTGAAAGAAATTTTGAGTGAAATACGGAAGATTATGGACACACTCTGAGAAGTAAAACTATCATTCAATCGCATTTCTTCGCATTTCAGCTTTGACGAGGGACCGTCTACTCTGACCGCACATCAATGATGTGCAGCATGTTCAATTAATCCAGCTGGTTCAATAAACACACCAATTAAAATTCCAATAAACAGACACTATGAGAGGAATGTGCGAGCGCTCGCACGCACGCCTGTGTGAAAAGTATGTTTACTACAACTAGTTAAACCCTATCAGAAAGGCTTTTGTGCTAAGACTCTTCAGGGAGATTGTGAAAGAAGGGTATCCGCCCAGAGCAGCAGCACAGTATGTCCCCCCTTGGAGTCTGGATTCTGATGGTGGTGGCTGATGATCCTACTGAGTAAGCTAAGATGGGGAGGTGGAGTGCGCACATGCCTGTTGCATTTAACGACTAGATGATAGAGTTATACTAAAAAACACGGCAGCAAGAGGATGGGCTAATGATGAAAGTGGGCGTGTCACCATGATAGTGGATAGATGTGGGCGGCTGATGAGAACAGCTGATATCAATTAGAAACCCAGACTGTGAGTCGGCTAATTGAGACCGAGTATGGATAAAAGGTGCGAATGATGGAGTGGCATGCGGGATGGCTGCATTTTCCCCATCACAATATGTTGCAGAAAGAAATATACAGTATGACAATAATACATTGTGTATTATGTCTTCTGTGGTTAAAAGAAGTTTAGATACAGGTGTCACCCACAATAAGGGTAATATATTTAGATGAATAGTCCTTTAGAAACGTTTTAGAATTTGTGAACCTGTGGCTATCTTTATCACAGTGAAACACATCCAAAGACTCACACTCACACACACTCGATAATCCCTAGGGCAAACATTGATATTCCAACATATGTTTTTAATTGGAGATATGTAAACACAGACATTAACCGGCATACACAACATGGCATTCGCACAAGTATTCACACACTTGCATCGCAAAGGTCCAGAGGTTAAATTCAATTTTCTTGGGAAGTGTAGAGGGGGATGACAATCAATAAATCCCACAGAGCAGAACATCAGAAGCCCTCCGATTAATTTTCACTGAATTACTACTTTACCGACACAAATGGCCATGCACACACACACACCAACACAAACATGGATATAGTAACTGACATGGATAGAGTGAAACTGTCCACAAACATGTGCACACAGAAACACTATGCAGAATTATATATATGCCCAAATCCTGTACCGTACCATTGAACACACAGTTAGGATTAATGTTTCCTTCAATGTCCAATTGTTATTGACCATAAAATGAAAGATACACGAGCATAATAACAAGATAATACTGTCATTGTTTAATAAGATTTTTACATTATCAAAGGACACAAATACTTTCACTACTGTAAAAAACTGAATTTGTGACTATTAATAGGTGAGCAAAACAAATTGAATAATATTAAAGATAGACTAATTATGAGATGCACACCCAGCAAGGTTTCTGTGAGATTTCATTGACTTCTGTCCAGATTTTTTGAGGTGAATGGATGTACTGAAATTATAGTAAAACTAGCAACTTTTCTGATTTGTGATGATATAGAGGCAGAGTTATAACACTAGCAGTCTTTGTTGCACACATAAAGATAAAGTTGCACCCTCCTTATCTCATTTCGTCGGACACCATGCATACTAAGCGTATGGTAAGAGACATGGTGTATTCTTTGTTTCTTTGATTGTTTTCTTTATCTAAATAAAAACACCAAATAACTCAAAATATATTCTATCATTGATTCATAATACTGTGTGTTATAAAAGAATGAGGCCTCATTTCAATCAAAGCAGCTAATTAAATGAAAGCAGTGTGACAAATAAGCCCTTCAATTAATTAACCAACGTCGTCAACTTTTAATTTAATTTTAAGATAAACAATGTTTAATGCAGCAAACTGAAACTTAAAGCAAAACTTGTGACAAGATGACCTTTGCAAACCATGAGGGGATTTGATATAAAGAAATTTTCATTTCACAGTTGTTGAAATTGTTGTTAAAGTTTAACAATTCAAACAAAACTCTTTCCATCTGGGCTCAAAAAATCCACCTAATACACTGAATCACTATAAAATCCTACACAAGCAATGCAGTGTGATCTGATCACCCTTCTATAGGTATAACTGTGAGAGAGTGAGTAATACAAAATCTGACAGCATATAGGGTAGCAGGAAGATCTCACTTTTACTATTATAGTCCTTGTGCCCTGAACAAACCTAACCTTGCCTGTCTGTGAGATTTTCTGTTCTTTGTTTTGGTAGCTGGGATGTACATGCATGTTTATGGGCATGTAAATGTAGGCAAGTCCCTCTCTGGATTCCTTATTTTTATAATTATAATCTCGTTAAAAAAAAGCTCAGATTACGGGGTGAGAAATACGATGCATGAAGAAATTCTCCATATTTGATCAGCAACAGGGTTTCATGAAGTGTGTTTTTTGATGTGCTGTCTTTTATTTATTTATTTATTTTATTGAATGAAGGCTGTATTGGTAGCAGCATTACTTCAGTGTGAGGGTCACCCCATGCTTATATGTATTTAAAATGTACTTGCAACATCCCTCTGATGGACTTTCAATGGCACTCAAGTTCTATAATTAGTTCATTCAAGCAGTAATTAAAATGTTATTTCACAAAGTAAATCCTATGGCTAAAAAATAGTTAAAACGCTTAATGTGGAGTCATTTGGGGACCAGTGAAATGTTCTGCATTTTTCTCTGTTGTAGCTGAGGCAGGAAGAAGTTTGTTTGCTAGAAAAAACATTAACAAGACAGAAAAAAGCTGCCTTGATAATTTTGCCGTCAAAGCTTTGAAAAAAGAGGCACTATCATTTATGGACTCGTAGATGGCTAGGCAGCTGTGGACATTATGGCTGGTTGATTTTGGCAGAGAGAAGTGGAGGTAAGCCAGCTACGATTTACTGTCTAAGTGTTAACATGATTGCACTGCTCTGACAGCTAAGAAACTTTCTTTTTCTTCCTTGCAGTGCAACTGCTACCAGCCACAAATTGCACTTCTTACTTTCTTTCTACTTGTTAGTTATTATCCACATTAAGCCGCGTGTCGCCATGGCAACTGAGACGCTCGGTAGCCACTTCACACAGGCACAGTGAGAAATATACGCTGACCACGTGCAATGGACTCGTGGCCCTGCTTCAAAGGTGCGAAGGCCTGGCGACGGACGACCTAAGGTTTCTGACATGTCAGTAATCCAATCCAATCCGTTCATCCGATGGTCATTGGGGAGCTTCTGATGAGACCTCATGCCCATGTGTAAACAGCACAGCAAACATCTCTTGGCGAACCAAGAATTTGTCCCAACAGTCATGAAGATCACATCTGGTCAAAAAAATGGCTCATGATGCCAAAAGCTATCCAATTGTGGCATTGATGCAAGACAGGCAGGATGATCATTTGCGCTCTTTACTGGCTCTTGATGTAAGTCGCACTCAAAGAGTTCAGTTTGAACAATAATTAATCATTCTACCGAAAACTGTTAAGTACTGCTCCTTAAATGAAAGCCGAAACCTGTGTGAAAATTTTTTTTTAATGTGTTTTTAATGTTGCATCTGTTCCAGCTGTTGCAAACACACTTGAGCTTGTGGCTTGTGTTAGGGCTTCATTCAGATAAAATGTTCTGTTCCCTCATTGGCTTCTGAGTCATCAGAAGTCTTAATCTGATGTCTTACGTTTTCTCATAAGCATTGCTGTGTTTGACAACTTTATACCTTGCCACCAGTCGCATCAGAAAAGGACATGATGCATTCCCAGTAAAGATGAAATAATATGACTCTAATCTTACTATCTTCTCTTGTTGTTGGCATCTACAGCCCTCGCTGCTAAGAAGTACTGGATGATGAAGTTGATGCTCAGTTAAGCTGAAGTTATATGATGATGGACCCTTTCTTTTAAAATAAATATTGTAATCCATTTAATATGACAAAAGAGAACCAAAGGTCAAATGGTCGTTGAAGACCAGTCGTGTTGACGTACTACGTCCTACATTGATCGTGTGTCGTGGCAGGAAAATGGGGATTGGAGAGAAACTTGATGTGTAAGATGGATAGTGATCAACATTTTCATGATACTGTTGTTTTATTTTATTTTTTATAAACATGACAGAATACTTTCAACGACACCCCAGGGTTCCAAACCACAACAGTTCTGAATTATTTGTATCCTCACACCTGCTCTGAATTGCACCTGTTCGTCTGCTGTCATCATTTTAATTGGCTGCAAATTAGTGCAAGACGTTGCACATTATTATCCTGCAAGGCCAGGACAGAACACACACAGTGTGTTTTTGACACAACACAATTATTCACTATCCAGTGTATTAGACTCATTATTTCAACGTTTTCCACTGAACCAGAAAGCACCTGATGGTCCTCAGAGGCAGTAAAACTTAATGACTGGCAGGTTACAAACCTGATTTGGTGTGTTGTTTGTTCATGTAACGTATTTATTAAACTCTCAAGGACTGAACGTCATAAATTAAGCTTTAGTTCTGAAATGATTACTAAGTGAAATAAACTAATTAATACAGCACCGACGGTCAAAACAGTAATGAACCCCAAATCTTTTTTTCACCTTGTCAAAAGTGCATCTAGTGTTAATTAACCAATTACACTTTTAGTAGGAGAAATAAAGATAAACATGATAGGATTCTGGGAACAGTAATAAGTTCTATCCAACTTTAATTTATGTAAATAACAGTGGCCTCGGGTGGCTGTGCTCACCTGCTAACTGTCTCATCTGTTTCTCTTGCTAACTTGTGCAGTATATTCATTGATCAGTCTGTGTTTTGCTGTTACTTCCAGGGCTTTTGAGATGGTTTCTGACAAATGTGAGTGTGAAACAACTAATTATAATCCTTTATAAATGTTAAACATAACTGCTTCTGGCATAAAGATATGTTCTTATGCTACTGCACAAAATGAACATTTCCAGCAGCAACGCCTACGGAAACCAGACAATCCTGACAATAAAAATATCATGACACTCTTCGTAGATGCAAAAAAAAATGTTATGGTTAATGGCTGTCTAATATAACAGTTAAGATTTAGTTAATTCAGAACTATGAAATTCTCTTGGCCCGGTCACACTTAACAATTTAATCTAATTTAGGATTCAAAAGAATGTATTCAAATTGAAAGCCATAGATTGGTGTAGCAAGTACATATTATTTATGGTTTCAGAGGATACTATTAGCAGTCTATGAGGATTACTTGATTATTGGGAAAGAATGATCGCACAGTTTGAAACCGAAAGAACACTCAGAAGAATGGAATGCATTTGAAAAAAGGTGCTATTTATTTTAGAAACACATTGGAATTTAACATTGACATAACATCTATAGTCTATATCTCAGCTTTTGATTACATTGTGTATCTAAAATTCAATGTCTTCTACTTCTTCTGGCTATTCCTTCAAGGGTCGCCACAGCATTTCATGTGTTTCCATCTTGCCCTGTCCTTTGCATCTTCCGCAAATTCATGTGCTTTTTCATCACATCCAGAAACTTTGTCTTTGGTCTTATCATTTTTCTCTTGCCTGCAACTCCATATCCAACATCATTCAACCAATATGTCCACTATGCCTCCTTTTCAGGTGTCCAAACCAACTCAATCTTCATTCAAGGAGTCTAACCTGGAATGTCCCTTTATGTGCTTGTTTCTAATCCTGTCCATCCTCGTCACTCCAGAACTCTCGCAACTAGTCGACATAATAGACTACCTTGATGCAGAAAATTTGTCAACATCAATATTTAACGTTGACACATCGCTTATCACAATGGTGAAGCCGTTTTTCCTGCGAACCTACAACAAATTTGCTACGTCATGACGTCACCCTACCCTAGAATACCACAGCAACAGGGGCGCTATGCACAAGTAACTGAAGAGAAACACCACTCTGCATGATCGGCCGCACTAAAAGACCAGTGTTACCGGTTCATTAGTAGGGAGGGCTCTTATATCTTTTCTTATAGTTGTAATAATATGTGCCCTTAAGTTGTTAACCTGTTAGTTCAGAAATTCAACTAAATAACGCGCTGTTGTCATTAGGCTAGTATTACCTTGGGACCTGCGGTAATTTGTAATAATTACGGGGTCTGTGATATTAATCCTGTTATATAAATTTGGTGCGAATGTGCCATGCTTATAATTTGTAAATATGTAGATTTAAAAATTCCACCGCAAATTACCTTCCATATTTCGCATAACACAGGCCATGTGATTTGTTAAACAAATGTATACCAGAAAACTTACATGGCTAACATCACAACTATGTGAATAATGGAGAAGTAGCTGTTCAGGTGTGTGAATTTCCTTCAGAAAAGAAACCGGTATGGTAAGTGTACTTCATGTGGGAAACTAATTAGCAGCAAGTCACGATGCCTACCAAATCCGACCAATTATTTAAGGTAGAAAGGTGTCAATCTTCAATATTGTTTTGTGTTGTCAAGCCATCTCCTCATTAGCCTCCAGTACAACCATGTATAGAACGCTGCAAACAGCTGCTCTCTTAAAAAGGAATTAAAGAATACATTTATAAAAACATTTTTTTAATCGTTTATTTTAATTGTTTTGGGGTTTTTTCATTTTGGAATTGAAACCAGAGAATCACACTCAATAAGAATTGGTTTTGAACAAAATTCAAATAACACACAACCCTAGACATCATGGACATTTGTTATTGTAGTTATTCCCAGTCATTTAATAAACAGGTGCTGAGAAATACTTTATAGTGTAGCTGGATTTGTTGCAGCAGGTCAAGGTTCTCCTCTGAAAGACTTGGTGTCAGCTTGGATGATACCACAGATTGAAATACAGAAGTGAAAAAAAGCAGAGAATAAATCAATTTTAGTCATATTATGGAGGGAATTTCTCATTGTGTGATTGAATAGCCATCATATACCTCCCTCCAATTTTCAAACACTCAATATCAGGGTGTTTCACTGATCACACCCCTTAATATCTTGGACCACAAACACACGAGCGCTTCTCTCCTTGCATCGCCCTATAATTCATCTGTGCTCTCTTCAAGACTTAAAAGTGTGTTTACAGTGTGTGAAACGTGTGAAGTTTTGAAATCTGATGTGAGAGTATGAGGGTGTTTGATTCATGAGAAATTCATGAGTCTACATGAGAAATGTGAAGGTTGATGTGGGCTAAACATTGAGGATTGTGGTTTAGTTCTAATTAGTTAGTTTAGTTCAACCCGGTGGCACTTTACATTACAGCACTGTAAGAAGACAGCAAAAGTGGTGTAATAGTGTGATAATTAAGAGGTATAACATATGTAATACCATGTTATTTCCAAAGTAATAGATAATTAATACCTTGGTGATAATATCGGGTATATATGGGTAATATTTTACTGGAATTGATCTAACAGGGCAATAATGGCCAAAAAACTAACAATTAGGAAACTAATTTTAAGATGGAAATGAGGTACAATTATTTGGTAATATTACAGTACCTGGAAACACGTGCGGTAGTTTCAATGCAATAACCATGAATCAATACTGCAAATTTCAAAACCACCGGTTTCTATTCAATTTCATGCTAATATTAGATTAAACCAAATATCCAGAAGAGATTAACTGGAAACACTTACTGTTGTAAGTAACAACCATGAATGTAAAACAACTGTTTTTACTATTTAATTTCTATTTAATTTCTCCCTACTTTCAACTATACACATTTGACACTATTGACGCCTTTTACATATATTAGAAATTAACATGAGTAAAATGTGTTATTGTAAAAACATAATACTGTTAGGGTCAGCTAAAAAAAAAAAATCACACATTACTGATTCTCAACTGATTCAGAAATGAAACTATTAACACATCGCATTGAAGAACCACTATTTCTGCAAAACAAGCCACAAATCTAGAGCCATCAGACAACTTCACCCACACATTAGGAAAACCCACACAACAGAGACCTGCACTTGCAGCTTGTGCAGTCATTCACGTCTCCATGGAGATAGAAGTCAATTACGGCCTTCATATGGATACAAACACACACAACCAAGTGCACACAGTCCCTCTTCAACCATTACATGTGCTGATATAATAAAGTGAGGGGACAGTAATTGCTGTGTTTACTGTACATAATTCATTAGCATGATTGATGTTTGTTCTTTCATTTTCATCCCATTTAGATTTCTAGTTTTCTAATTCAAGGTTAAAAATGTGGTTTGAGGCTTCCTTTCTCTGAAGCTCCCTTTTCCTACACAACCCATGCAACCAGTAGCAGCTGTAAATTTGATTAGTGTATGCTACTGGTGACCATAATTGATCAATGTTCCATAAAGAACATCCCATGGATATGGAAAAGAGGATTTCACAGTCTTTGGGGTGATTCTTACATACCTCACTTTTATAAATTATATTAAATTATCAGGATGTGGCTGCTTTGAGTGACATCCAGCCACCTGCTGTCAGTAATCAGCCTTTATCCACACTGCTGCAGCTCCACTTATTTGGACATTTTTGGATTAGACATGGCTTAGAAAGATCAATGCAATACCAAAAGAGTACTTGCTAGTACATAGGATTTATTAGGCAGCAGTAGTTAGAACCTACTGAGTGGTCTAGGGAAAGAGAATTGGTAAACCGGCAACAAGATAATGGGCACCCAAGGCTCATAGATGTAGATGGGGAGCGAAGGATAGCCCACGTTTTCCTTTACCACATTTGAACTACTGCCGCACATACTGCATTTACCTTTTTCCCCGCTTTACTGAGTTGATGTGTGTTCATTCATCATTCGGTGGACACTGTTTGTCAGTTACTCTGACAGTGTACTCCAGCCGATTGAGTCATCTGCATGCTGGGTCTTACTTTTGACCCCCACATAAAAATAATAGGGAAGTGGTTTTAAAGTTATGAATGACCGGTGTATTTATTGATAATTACATTTATACCACTCAACAACAAAAGCTTTATATTCATCGACTGCCTTCGTCATGGCCGGCAATAGTTGTTCAGAGCCCTGTGGGTGATGTCTATCAAAGGACAGTACTTTCTCTCTATCTTCAGAGAATGCCCGAACCCTGGATAAAATCTTACCAACTATCAGAGCTAGAGGTTTGGTTATGTTTCTTGTCTCCATTATCCTGAAAACTGTTTATTTCCAGCTCCAACTGCCTGCTTCTTTCTCGCTTTGATGCCCTCGATAAACTCTTGCTTAACTCCACATCTGTGTGCAAAACCTGACAGAACTAGCATGACAGACAAAACTGCAGACTTACTAGTAATACTGCAAATAACAATTATTCCTGTGAATAAATAAATGTAGATTACATCGTAGATACAAAATGTCAAAATTAACAATAATGCTAAATTAAAGTCATCCAAAGCCTCAATCTGTCCCACTAATAGTACAAAATCTATGAAATGAAAACAGAGATGATAATCAAACACTGATGGAGAAGGAAAAAACTGAACATTTTAGACTTTAACTTGAAAATGTATTAAATTGTGGTAACACCATTTAGTGTTGGTTAAAAAGTCAATCAGCTTACAAAATGGTTCAACTCTACTTCACAGTGAAACCTTCCATAGCAATGTACTACTATTTGAAACATTACGATTCAATGAGTCAAACAGTCAAACCCTCCCGCCCATTGCATGTGTGTGTGCGTGTGTGTGCGCACACTTGTAATAGGGGTATCATATTGTCATCCCACCATAGCACCTGCCTAAGGGCCCGGTTTGGTTATTTTGATTAGGACATGGATCACAGGCACTGGAGTTCTGCAGACAGAGCAGGGTTACACCTTTTCCTCTCAGTGTTTAGTAAGCCACTGCTGTCTGTAAGGGGAGGAAAGGGGGAGAAAAGGATGAGTAAGAGGGGACTTTATATACGGAGAAGACAGAAGTAGAGGAAGAGTGACGGGACATTACCGCAAACTGAAAAGAAAAACTGAGGAGAAGAAACTTTATGAGTGAGATGTCTCTGCACTAGGGATGTCACGATATTAAGATTTTGATATAACAATTATTTTCAGAGAAATGGTCAGGGTTTCACTTCATCCCGATTATCGACACTTTGGCAGGAAACGCCAAGATTTCACTAAGCTGTGTCTGTTGTTTGATGCTTGTGTCAGTGCTGACTCTGGCATAATTCCAAGAGCTTGATTGTTCTGTTTTGGGTTTTTTTGGACTATTTTTTTTTTAAGTCTGGTGCGAGTCTCTCGTTGAGCGGAGGCTGTATAATTAGCACTAGCAGTTTGTTTCGATAGAGAGGCAGGCTTGATTGATGCACTCGCTACACATCTGAATGTAAAAACTCGACAAAAAATATTTCAATTTGTCATGAAAGTAACCGATTAAGGACAATTAAAAAGTTTCCTTTTCTTTACATTGACCTGGGCATAATAGGGACATAATAGACGTGTTGGTTGCTTTTAGCAGCAACCTTCCGACGGCAGGCTTTGCAGATTGGATATGCATCATCTACCATGATGCATATCTTCGGTGGATTTAACTCTGGAGTTTCAGTTCCCTCTGCCCTTTCCATGCATTAACAGTCTGCACAGTTTGACCACACCGAAACCCACAAACATAGGTGACTCTAGATGGGAGTCGTCGGACCTCATAGGTAAACTTGCCTCTCAAAATACCGTAGTTCATAGAATTCTTATGATTATAATACAGTGACTTAAGTTATCATGGTTTATCGCAAAAAAACGATTAATAAAAAAATCCCTAGTCAGCACAAACTACAAACAGTGCTCACATATACACATAAAAGTAATTTCTCACTGAATGACAGTCATACACTGACTGAAAAAATACAAATGTGTACAAGCAAGCATGAGTAGGACCAATTAATACTGACAAGTTCTCCACGACCTCTTTAGTATAAACCGAAAGTTCAGTCTGTGCAACATTCTGATGGTAATCCATATAATTTCATCATCCTCTTGTCAGCAAAATGTCTTTCCTGTTAAACAGTGATTTGGAGGAGAGTAGCAAATCAGAGGTTGGCATTAAAATTGTCTTCATTAAACTGGAAGTGAATATTTTACCAGCGATCAAAACAGAGTCCTGTCTTGTTAAATTATAACGTGGTGAATTCCTCAGTGCTTGAGTCCTAACATTTCACATCTGCACCATCAGGTTAATGAGCTTTCAGTTAGATTCTCCCAGAATTTTCAAATGTAATATAAAAAGAGAAAAAAAAAGGGGGTTTGGGAGACAAAAGTCAGTTTCAAATATGAGTGCCCAGAATAAATCCCTGAGGTTTCCTTCTCTTGACTTGACTAAATAATTGCAAGAAGAAACTCATTCAAGATATCTGAATATCTAATAAGATATAAACATAAGACCTAACACACTTTGTTTTGTCATTGTAGTCACTACAACGAAAATTAGCTTCGTCACTCTCCAACAGCAAAGGAGCATCAATAGAACTGATTAATAAATACAACAATAATAAATAAAAGAGTTAGTAAATTAGAGTTTAAGCGTCACATGGGAAATATCGTATTGTGTGTAATTAGTTACGGGATATAATTCACACTTTGGGTGTGAGAAGTCCTGGTATGAAATCCTGGATGAGCCCCCCATAACAAAAGCCTTTATATGAGCAGTCTTATTGTAAAGTGGTACCTTTATTAAATTAAGGTTTATACAGTTTATATTTCTAATGGCAGTAAGATGCAACATACAACACGGTCACACATGAAACACATGAAGAAATCCATTGTTTTATAGACAGCAGCAGCCTGATGGGCCTGTGGTTTTTACACTGGCATGGCCTTCAGGATGGGACATTTCTTAACTAATCAAAAGGAGAGTGGGTGTCTGCTTTTCGGACATGCTTTAATTGGTGGAGAATAGCTTACATTTTGCTGTGGTTTCCCACTGAAGGCACCCCATCAATAAGAGTGAAATGATCTTTTCTGATAATCATAACATAAACTTCCATGGCACCTATACAGGTGCACTGCAGTTCCAACTGCCATGCAGTCTAGAGAATAACCATTTTACTAGGGATATGAACTGATAACGAGGAAAACATTTCATAGGTACTATTTCATTTTGATATATGCCCTTTTCCATTTCTACTTCAATTAATTCCACTCCAACTTAGTCACAGCTGTGTTGCTGTTACAGTACAGGAATATCCTGCTGCTGTTCGACTCTCAGTGAGCAACCAAAAAGCCATAAAAGTTTCAGGCTGTACATAAGAAAGTAGACATCAAATAAAAATGTGTTAGTGTTAATTGCAATGAAACGTGTATATTTAGAGTCAAACCATCTCTGGGATGAAGAATACGAAGAAGGAGACTACTATTTTTGTAAAGAAAGCACTTCACTTTCAATGTGGTAGACAGACACTGATGCTTGTACTTCAAATTTTGGCTCTCAGCCATATCTAAGCTACTCTCCTTCCACACATTGGAAGTTTATAAGGCACCCTGACACTATGTTTAATTAAAAGAGCAAATGTAAATAGGATCAAGACTGCACTTCGGGCTTTTGAACAGGGATTTGTACAGGCATGATCTTTGACTCTAACATCAGATAAAAGTTTCTGCTGGGATTAGGATTAGGTTTCATTAAAAAAAAACACATCTGTAAGAACACCCGAAACTTTAAAGAAATAACGGCATCATTTACTTCATTTGATAGCATATTTAGCTTCTTTGGACTTTAAAAAGGGCAACAACAGTATGGATACTATATAAGGCAACGCTTATCCGGGATCCTGAGCAGATGTCATGGTATGTCAGATGTCAATGGTCATGACATTCCCCTCTCTTCATCAGTCACCAACCTCGGTGTAAGATTTGACCCTCAACTCACTTTTGAATCCCACATCAAACACATCTTCAAAGACTACAGTATGTTCAAAACAGTGCTGCAAGGATCCTGATGAGAGTGCGTAAACACGAACACATCACCCCCGTTCTTCATTCCCTTCATTGGCTTCCCATCTCCACCAGGATTGATTATATGATCTCTCTCCTCACTCACCAGTGCATCCATGGTAACGCACCCCCCTACCTGAAAGAACTACTCACCCCACTGACCTCAACACGATCCCTCCGTTCTACCCAGTCATACCGCCTCCTCCTTCCCCGGACTAAGCTCAGCACCATGGGTGATCGGGC
>VRLP01007267.1:0-22801 GCA_009660295.1 Lophius piscatorius | reverse complement strand
TGTTCTCTAACAAACCTCTGAGGCCTTCACAAAACAGTTTTATTTATACTGAGAATAGATACACACAGGTGGACTGTATTTACTAATAAGGTTACTTCTGAAGGCAACTGGTTGCACTGCATTTTATTTAGGGGTATTGGAGTAAAGGGGGCTGAATACTTTTGCACGTCTTTCAGTTTTTTATTTGTAAAAAAAATTTGAAAAGCATGTGTCATTTTCCTTCCACT
Organism: Lophius piscatorius; assembly: GCA_009660295.1. NCBI lineage: Eukaryota > Metazoa > Chordata > Actinopteri > Lophiiformes > Lophiidae > Lophius > Lophius piscatorius. The sequence continues at coordinate 22,574 of VRLP01007267.1, read as the reverse complement.
TCACAATTGTGCACCACTTTGTAATGGTCTTTCAAATAAAATCCCAATAAAATACATTTATGTTTGTGGTTGTAATGTGACAAAATGTGGGAAAGTTCAATGGGTGTGAATACTTTTGCAAGCCACTGTATCAGACCTAAATAGCAGAGTGTGTAATAGCCGAGTGTGTATTTTAGGAGATGGTAAGCTTATTGGGCATGCCGACTGCATTACTACATCAGAACACTGAAGCACTAAAGGTGCATTGCTCTGAAAGAGCAAATCAGCAGACTGCAGCGACGCCTGACCTCAGCTACAAAGACACGTCTGATAGAAGTAAAATATGTTTTCAAAGGGAACATAAGTTATTGCTAAGTACTTGTCGTGGTGTTGGCGAGTACCTAAATCTAAATAGTAATACTCTAACAAAAAGTGGTATTAATGAGCCACTATTATCTACCAGGATTAACAGCCACAACTTATGAGAGAAAGATTTGCCTCAAACGAACTCAACAGAAAAGGAATAATGAAAAAGATATTATTTTTGTAGCTAAGATTGATAATATTCTTGAAATTAGAAAAGCAAGCTGCTTTAGCTTCTTGAGCTCATTGTAAGATGAATTAACTTAGAAACATTTGATCTTGGCAGAGAAATACAAATTATGTTTGGTACAATAACTTCTCTGACAACCGTTCATGATTCTATTATTTGTAGAATATGATAGTAGGGCTTCTTATATTATTCTTTTGGCAAATCATGATTTAAATACACCAAAGCTCTGGTATTAACACCTCACCTCAGGGATGGGATCCGACAGCAGTGTGTAGAGCTTTTCGTGGGCACTGTCCCGTACTCCACACCAGCGGGCCGGCTCAAAGTTCTGCCAGATGCGGCCCAGGCAAATAGCCACCCACTGGCGGAGTAGAGGGTGGGGGTCTGACAGCTGCTCCAGGCAGTTGGCTATGAGGTTCCCCTGCAGACAGGCCTCCTGGCGTGAGGAGAGGAGGGAGAGAGGACAGATGGAGAATGATGAGTGGTGCTCGGATGTTCACCTGTAGATCCTAGAAATGAGATGTCAAAGACGATGACGATGTATGTGATTGTATGAAGTTAACACTAACAGTGAGACTAGCCCGGGGCTTTGAACTTTCCTTTTACACTTGTGCGCTACATTTTTTACTAAAAATGGCAAAAGGATTCATAAATGAATGAATAGAAAAATGCAGAAATTAATAAATAAATACATAATTGTTGAAATATATAAATAAATACATGCAGAAATTAACAAATAAGTACATGATTAGGAAATAAATAGATAAATCTTGTCATTGATAAATTGATAATTTTTTTTGATGACTGAGGTTAGGCTGGCCCACCTTATTACCGTACGCAAAAAGAAATACAGAAATGAAGAAATGTAAAAATATGGAAATAAATGAAAACACTTAGAAATACAGAAATAAAACAATACATAAACAGATGGATGTTAATAAATAAATGAATGATTAAATAAATGTAAAAACATGAAAATGAATAAATAAATGAATAAATCTAGGAATAAATACAGAAATGAATGTCTGAATTAATGAATAAATGTAGAAATGTAAGCTTTGAATGAAGCCCTTTTCACTAACAAGGAGTATTTTTTTTAAATTTACAGATTAATTTATTTGTGGTTTTTTTTGTCTGCATAATTTTTTTCCAAATTCATGTATTTATTTATCCGCATGTCATTTTTTTGTCCTCAAAGACCAGCACCAAAGTTTTTATAAATAATAATAAACATAATATCAGCTAGGAAAAACACAACTAATATCAAATGATTCTAAACAGGCATAACGAAATAATATTTTTGCATATAAGTGTGGATAAATTAATCATGATACGGCGCTGTATTGTATGTCCTGTAACTGTATCCAATAGGAAAAGTTTTGAATTGATATGAGTTTGAGAACTGCTGGTATAGAGGACTCAAACAGAGAGAAGAGTGTTCAATCAAGACACAAGATGCATTTCTTCAGCTTCAGTTCAGAAAGAGTGAGAAAGTTTCACTTTGAATATCCATCGTGTCTCTAATTAGAGAAACAGTCTGTGCTCAAGGATTCAACCAGGCTCAACGGTAGAGGTGACAATCATTAGTGTCAAGTCTACACGTGTTTTTTTTTATTTTTGCTAGTCCACTAAATGTCATCTTAAAAGAGTTCTGATCAACACAACCAAGAGTAGCAATGACAGTCATGTAATCTGGTTATAGAAATGGTGATGTGGACGTAAAAGGCTGCGCGGGTAAATTGTCCAATTTTATTGGATCAGAAACAAAGTGCAGGAATTCACTGCCAATACATATAGGATCACAGGGTCTGTGGAAAAGCTCAAGCAACTGATTACAGAGCGGCCTCAAGTAACCTACTGAACAAAAGTTGAAAGATTTCCACCGATTCTGGTTAAGGCACATGTCAGTGGGTGGGATATTTTGGGCAGCAGGAGAACATTTGGCCATGAAATTGATTGATCTGAGCAACTATGATGTGGACAAGATTTGTATGGCTAGGTGACTGAGTCAGTGCATCTCCAGAACCCCAGGTCTTGTTCTCCTGGTCTGCAGTAATTAGTACCTACCAAAGTGGTCCAAAGAAAACAGTAATGAAAGTGAGGAGGGAAAGCTAGTCTGTGTTGTCTGATCCCACAGAAGAGCCACTGTAGCACAATACCATTTGCAGAAATCTTATGCTGGTTCTGATGTGGCTGTTGAGACGCAAACCAGCTCTAGTTGCCATGCTGAGGTACCCTTGTAGGTGCCTTTGCGTCTGAACTGGACAACGAAGCAATGGAAGAAGGTGGCCTGGTCTGATGAATTATTTTTTCTTTTACATCTTGTGGATGGCCAAATTCGTTTGGGCTCCTCACCTTGGGAAAGATGGCACCAGGATGCACTATGGGAGTAAGTTTGATGCTTTGGACAGAATTCTGCTGGGAAAAAACGAGTCCTACCATTCAAGTAGATTTCACCTATACGCACCAACTACTTAAACATTGCAGTAGACCAAGTATCAGTTAAACAGTTCTCCCCAATGGCAGTGGCCTCGCCCAATTCAATTCACTTTGTTTGCCCCCGAGGGGCAATTAAAAGGCACATAAAGCAGCACAATACATCCAAACATCATACCTTCAAGCACCTACAACAGCTCAAGGACAACATATAGACAAATTAAGAAGACAGTAGAGTCATACCCTTATGCCACACTGCAAACACGGTTTGGGGAACACAACAACGAGGTCACAGTATTGACCCGCCTCAAAAATCACCAAATCTTCATCTGTAGAATGTTCTGGTCAAATAAATCCAATCCATGGAAGCCCCACCTCACAACTTATGGGACAAAAAGGATATGCTGCTAACGCTTTTGTGTCCGATACCAAAGTACACCTTCAGAGTTCTGGTGGAGTCCAGGCCTCAACAGGTCAGTGCTGTTCTGCTGGCAATAGAGGGGCCCAAAATGAAGGCAAGTGACTCTACTGTTGCAGCTCATGGGTGTATTTTATGAAAATGTTTGCCCCTCCGAAGGAATTCTGTGAGTATTTATCCGGTCCTTAGTGCAGAAGGTTAAAAGAATAAAACAAGCTATAAGAGTAAACACTTGTCCGTCTCGTTTGTTCTAAGATGAATTAGAAAAAGCTTTTTGCTTTATTGAATAATTTATTTTTGGTTACTACGGAGCAGAGTCAATGCTCAGCATTCCTCCGGCGGGAGCTTCCTTCTGTATATTAAAGCCTTTCAGCAACACCTCAGAGCCACATGGACCAGAAACAAGTGGACCCGTTTAGCACGCTGACAATGCATTCATTGTTTTGTCATGACAACAAATCCTTCATCGGCAGTCACATCTTCAAGAGCTTCAGGAAGATGGTGTTCCCTCGGCTCGGATTGCGACCAGCGCTCGGTGACATGTTTGCGGCGGTGCTACCGATGTAATGAGGGCTGTTGTTGAAAGTAAGAGGGATAAATAATGGAGTTGTGGAACAAGCAGAGAGTCTCTCTGTAATGTTGGGCATCATCAATTATTTACAGGCCTGCGATAGAGACAGGAGCATTAAAGAACCAAGTTATGGAAGCAGAATGGGCCTTTTCTAAGGGTGAGAGCAGACGGGCTTTTATGATCTTATTTATGAAATGCTGAGACGAACACTGGTCCTGAAGTAAAAACGAATGAGTCAAATGTCATAAAAGAATAGAATAACACCAGCAAAGAGCAGGAAAGAGAAAGAAAAATACAGTGTTGGCGGAATATTGTGTTGTTAAACTGTGTGTGTGTGTGCGTGTGTGTGTGTAAAATGACAAGCTATATTATGCGACATTTGGACGTTTGATCGTCGACAGACACAGAAAGCTTCTGGTATTGAGCACTGGAGGCCAAACGCAGTCCGAACCGACACTTTTGGTGATAAATTGTCACCACAGAGGTGGCTGGGACTGAGCCGTAGATTTTAGAGGTGACTGTGGGTGACAAAACTGTCCCATAACCAATATCTCCTAAAAATACACAGTGGGTGTGTGAGTAATCTCTCAAAGTAACGCCTCGCTGCGAAACAATCCACTGAGGATGACGTGAGGCAGGTAAGATGTATAAATAATACAGTGCCCACTTCATTTGAGATTCTGGAAAGCAAATGGACAGAAATGCAGAAATTCACACATGCAAACACTCACTCACCCACACACACGCGCACACACACACACAGTTTTTCTTACCTGCCCGGTGTTGTAGCTGTTTACGATAACAGCCAATATGAACACAGCCATTGTTCGATGCTCTGCCTGTCAGAAACAAATGAACAAATTGTTTCAGCATCAAGTCACACCTTGAAATCAAACCCTCAGATGATGGATGTCCCTTTATATTCTAAGAAAAAATTAAGTTGGTTACTTTGACATTTTGGATTGATACTCACTGGCATGTAACTGTCGGCCAACACGGACAGGAAGTATTTGTGTCCGTTGTCTTTCACAAGGTCAGCTTGACATGACTGCAAAGAGACAGAAAGACAGGGAGGGGGTAGAAGAAAAGGGTTCATTTCAGTCCAAATAAAACCTCCACAGCAGTACTGTAGCCCTCCATGAGGAAGTGTGAGGAGGGGAACCATTGTTCATTTTTTATTAACAATCAAAATTCATTAAATATTTTCCTTTTGCAGGAATGAAGCAATGTTTCATTATCCCAAAACACTTGATTGAGCTTTAGAAGCTTCATCAATATCACACCAACTATCACCATAGACACAGTTTTCAAACAGTCTGACCCCAATTGTCAAACTGTAATGAAAGGTGTAGTGTGAAAAATGAAAATGTGCCCAAGGACGCAGATGGCCTTCCTTCTAGAAAAAACTCCCCGTGTGCTGAAGTGGATGGACCAAGATACCCTCTGTCATAGGTGAGAGTGAGCAAACTGACAAGACAATGTGTTTTAAAACAAAGAAAATTGATGAAACCAACTACATCAATTAAGTGTGTGTGCATAAAACATGCACACTTAAAAAAACACATCCAAAAAACATGTGGTAAATTTAAAAGAATTTTGTCCAGAGGGTCTTGAGGAGATGTGGGTCGACTATTTCTTGTTACATACGCATGGACAAAGGCAACCCATTATAAAAAATCATGCGGCTGAATGAGGACAAAAATGAAGTCATTCTGTTTCTGTATCTGAATATGCAGATCTGTTTGCACCCTTTGAGAATCACTGACACTGAATTTTAAGTCTGTAATGTAGCTATGGTTCTTATTATGTTTATTAGATGTTTGGAAGTAGAAGAAGTTTAAAACATGAATTAAGAAAATAGTTATCAGGTCATAGATGTGCCGTTGTACTGAAAAAAAGATATCACAATATGTTGTTGAAATGCAGAACACTCAGGCAGTCAGGATGTGCAGCAGACATAATTCATAAATCATAGAGTCAGAAATGTACACAAAACAATATCTTTATGACAATGATCATCTAGAAAAGATGGGACGGAATCATTTAAATGTTTGTGAGTGTTTTCTATAACTTACACTGTCGACGGCCAGTATTTTAGCCCAGATGAAAACCAGCAGTGGCCGCAGCTCTCTTGCAGAACTCTGGAGCAGCTTCAACACGTACGGGAAGATACCCACAGACAGGGCCTGGACACACACAAACACACACACACAATCAATCACACACAGAGAGCGAGCACTCCTGTTAATCCACCAGTCCTAAGGTGATGTTGTAAGGAGTGACATATGAGTTTCAAAGGTGTTGTAGGTGTATTTTAGAACTTTGGAGAGAGTCAGGTTTTGATTTTGGTCTGTTTCCAGATCCTTTGAAGGATCGGTTCATAGATTTAATATCTGTCTGCTTAGCCTTTATGTGAAGCGGTGAGCCAAAGACAAAGACAGGACATCATCATAAACATGAAGGAGTCATTATGAATGTTTATTATTCTGCTGTCATTAAGTGACATTCAGTCGATATCTCACTTTTAGTGTAGAGAAGACATTGCTTGCCTGATATTAATCAAGACACTAGAACCTGTAATAAACATGTCATAACAGACTGATTGTCCATCGGAAAGAAATGATTTCTCTTTATCTTAAATTTGACAAACTACAAGTGTGATTGATTTTGACATCACTGGACTATTATCCCTTTGTCCGTATGGAAGTTTTCACAACATATATATACGGACTCAAGCACACTCATGGCCTTTTGGTTGGTGTTAATATCCTCTCAGGTCATGTAGGAATCCATCAACTGTCAGGAGAACATTCGTACGATCAGACCGGAGGACATTGTTTTTATGAGCTGTTGAAAGGAGACGTTGATAAAGTGACTAGTCGGCATTAATGTGAGATCTACAAGGTCTACAATCAGTATAAGAGCGGGATATATTTCTCCGCTATCTCTGCAGGGGTACGCTGATTTATTTTGATTGTCAGTAAAAATCTACATGCTTGGATTCACCAACCTTGTCCATCTTCAATCATTGAAACGACCATATTAGGAATATTGTCCTGAACCTCAACAATTTTTTCTTGTCATTAAAATGTTATCAAAAGCTGTTATAAATATAAAGGCTTTAGGACACTTTAAAGCATCGTACAAATAATTGGTACTTTTTGGTAATTCAATTTCAGCGTGCGTTTCACATTTGGACAAAACCGAGGTGATTTCCTGCTGCTTGGATTCTGAGACTAATCCAACATACTCTAAGCTTAAAATAGCTCCATATCTATCAGGTGAATTCGCATAACCTGATGTCTATGGACAGGTAAGACCTGGAATAATGTATTTTCGTTGCTATTAAGAAGGCCTGTTACTACGCGAGAAACCTGTTAAATTTAAACAGAAAGTCTTTGATTACTACTGCACCAGATTTGATGGTCATACTAATAATTGGATGTTATCCTACACGTTTTTTGTGTGGGATAGGAGCAGGAGGATCCTCCGTTTGACTAAGTTGGATAGCCAATGCACCCAAAAATGGGATTTTGACCCCCTTTGAAGGATACCGCCTATGTCCAATGAAAGTAGCTATATGTACATACAACTTTTGGCTTAGACATAAATCAATATTTCTATTTGAAGCTAGTATTACGCACATTTCAAAAATATGTAGAAGCCCATTAAGGGCTGTGGAGAGAATGAGTAAAACTCACTGGACAGTGTTGTTGTTGAACTGCAGGGGGAGGGATTGTGGTTGTGTATGTCAGTAAGGGCTCATATTTGTTAGGAGGACATTTTCTGAAAGAGAGCAAGGCTTGGATTTTCTCTTCCATCAATTCCTTTAAAACTGCATTAAGAACTGATCTCTGAATGATAAACGTAAGGAGAACATCTGCAGCACTAAAATCTGTTTCAATCTTAAATATGGCTACTTGACTAGCGTTTGAAAACAGGCTAGAAAAACTGAAATCCCAATAAATTTTCTCCAAAACCCTAAAAATGCAAACCTGCCAAAATGAGAGTAGATAAGTATTTTCTTCTCCTTTCTTTGTGATTTTATTTCTTGGAGACAGGATCTCGCAAAAATTGATCACCACCTCTATAAAAAGTTGAGTACACTCGAATGATCCTCAGATTCTATATCAAGGCATAAACACGATCCCGCTATGTGTCTGAATAGTCAATTGTGTGCTCATTTCATCATTTAAATGACGTCTCTCTCTAATGTTATCATAATTTCTTCTAAATTAAAACATTTCCTTTGGAGCAAACATAAGACCTGAACGCACCAGACTGACGGCCCAGGGACCCAGATCCAGAAATCGTCCAAGGAGGTCAAGCGCTCGTAGGCGATGCACTTGACTAAGGAGGACCTGAAAGAGAGCAGAGATCAGATGTCAACTTTGCTGCCTCCAAAATGAGGGAAGCCTGAGATGAAAGGGAGAAGAGGATTAAGGACAGCAGGACTATTAGTAGAAGAAGTGACGAGATGGAGTGAAACAGGTGGCTCGCCCACCATTACTGCTAACACGCTGGCACCAGGTTGCATTGTTTGTGTTTGTGCAGTAAAGTGTACACGTGTGGGTGCTTGTCTGTAATTTCACTTTGCCCTCTAAGAAGAGATTGGTTGGGGATAATACCCGAGTGTCTGTGTGAAGTACCAGCGAGGTCCACTGGGATCATGATGTAACAATTACGGCCATAGAACTATTTTAAGAAGGCATATGGTATGTGCTAAAAATGTACATATATGTGTGTATGTGGTGTTGTGTGTATATTTTTGTGTGGAGTGTTTATGCAGCCCCAATACAGCAGGGATTCTATGGACACCAGTCATGTGACTGCCACAAAGTGTGTGTGGGGATAAGCATATGGTGGAGCCCCAGTCCACACGCAATCACACTGCCACCCACACCTAATGAATTATTAGTGATCTCTGTGGCTTTACCCCAGTGAGTGTGATCAGTTTGTGTGTGCATGTGTGTGTGTGCGAGAGAGAGAGAGAGAAAGAGAGAGAAAGAGAAAGAGAGAGAGATATGTATATGTGCTCAATTAGGAGTAAGAAAAGCTGGCAACATTTCAATCAAAATCTATCTCAAGTGATGTGTTACTTTGCTGGTGCTGTTCACATTGTTCAAAAATATTATTGTTATATCTGAACTCAATTCAACTTCATTTATTAATACATTTAAAAACAACAGAGTGTTGTACAGTCAGTCAATGTCCTTGTCACGCAATCAAAACACAAAAGCATTCAGAAGAAGGCACAGAGGCCACAAGAAAAAAATGTACGCATTTCATCCAGGGTTAAAGGACAAGGGATAAAAATCATTAACCATTACCTTTGTCCTATCAATGACAGTTTGACTGAAACACAGCTTTTGCCTGTTTTTCTTTCCTCCTCATCTCGGCTCACTGACGCATGGGGCCGCATTACTTAGACTGTATGTAACTAGTTTTTGATTGAAGGCTGAATTTTGTGTGACATTAAGGTATGTATCGTTGTTATATTATTTGTCTGCTGTATTTCCTGTAAAGGTCTTTGGATGAAATGTGTTGAGTGTAAAACTGCTGTATTAACAAAGTTCAGAGAGTAAATGTGCGATGTCCACCTGGACAAGCATGTTGGTTAATATTTTCCACACCGATACCATAACAGCACAACTTTAATAGGGTTTTATTTCTTTGAAAAACCTGTTAATCCTTCTTCGATGAAATAGCTGTTGTCAAGACAACGCTGCACCGAATCTCCCCTCTCCTGAGTTGAGTTCTACTCCCTTTGCTCATTTCATGAAAGAGCATTATTGACGGATTGCTTCCGTCAATGGGATCGAGTCCGAATATATTTTCTGAATCAAATTCTAAATCCTCCAAGAGTATACCTGAACGTCGGTTCATTCTTATGCAACTGTTTGCTTTCAACGGATGCAAACATAAAACCTGTTTACGAGTCCAACCGTTACACCAGGGAGCATGAAGTAGGCTTCAGATTAATTTGCCTCATGGTATAAAGCTGCATAAGGTTGCATAATCTGAAAGGCTGCTTTACTTCTTTCCTGCACATTCACACAAACACACACACACACACAGTCACAAAGGATCCAGAACTGCCCTATCAGTTCGCCTTTTCCCCGGCTTTTAACGGCTCCCGACAGAAGTGCTGTATGGCCAAGCCTTACAGTGAACTGAGTCAGCAGAAAATTACCATTCAAACATGAACAGCGGCACTACTACGCTATAATATAATACAGCAACTCAACTGTATGACCCAACAGGATGATGGTGGTGGTGGTGGGAGTGTGAGGAAAAAGGAGGGGAGAAACATCCCAGTGCTGTAACTCAACAGCTGATGCTCACTACAAGGCTTCTGGTGAAAGGAAGCAACCAGGCCAATATAAAAACCACTACAGAGAACGATGCTCTAGTTGCAGTCATTATAGAAGGAATCCTGCATTTCACAGTTTTCCTCTGGCAAACTAGATGCTTTAGGGAGACGAGGTAGATGAGAATAAATAATTGCAGAGAGGGAGAGAGTGGTGCAAGGTCATAATATTACTGTTAGGGGTATATTTCTAACTTAATGATGGACTCGGGGGCTGTGGATGACTTTGCTTGTGTGGGATAGGCAATAATGCTCGTTTTTGAAAATGGATGATTGCTGATCCCTTTTTTTTATTTCTAAAGTGAATTTGAATTATATAAATTGAGTTGACTTCAAGCAACTGCTTTGTTGGTTGCAAAACTTTGTGTGATATCTGGCAGCGCACGCAGAAGCGCTGGCTCTGCTGAAAACAGGGGAGGGTTGGAACATAATACTAAGGGACCCATGTGTTCTAAGTTCTTTAGATGCATCATTTATGGACTTTTGAAGATATCAATCTATGTGTCTTAATTAAGATCCGCCACTCCTGAGGGAGCCTTTAAACCCCTTCTTTCAAAAACTAAATTTATCAGTGTGATCATTTTTTCGGTGATCCTGGCTGTTTCATTCAGTCAGAATGTTTAAAAGTGTGACACAAACATACTGGTTTTTAAGAGCTCCCTTAGTTGAGGTCGATGAGAACACATGAAAACTGATGTTTCATCACTTTTAAGGGCCTCAGGGTTCCTTACTCATAGTTTGGGAGTATTAATTTGACTATAGGAAGATGACAGGAAGTGAGAGAGAGAGGATGACATAAAAGTCTCTAAATGGACATCCATCAGAGACATTTTCCTTAAAAGGTCAAACATTGTAATTACTAGGATGCCATTTTTGTTCTTTCTTTTGAATTCCATTGCAAGGGGAAAACTAAATATTTCCTATTAACATATTCTAGAATTATCTTTAATTAAGTGAAATATTCGTATTTCAGAGCCAACGGCTGTTTGTAGATCTTAAAGGCATCAGTGTCGATTACTACTATTTGTATGTTGTTGCAATTTATTTCTGTTTAAATACTATTTGAAGTTGTATTTTCTGTGCCTGTGAAGCACTTTGTAACCAAGAGTCTTAAAAGTGCAATATAAATAAAGTGTTATTATTATTATTATTATTATTATTATTACTAAAAAGAGTTTTCATAGTGAATAATAATTGTAAAGCTGGATTATCATTAAGGATTTCACAATTGAATTGAGAGAGAGGCAGAAATAAGACTACGAAATAGGGTTTAATGGATTTTTGGCCTCTCTGACTTTGTTTTTTTATTTGGGGGAGACCAGCAGCTCCCTGGGCTTCTTCAAAATATAGCATAAGAAAAATGCCACCTGAGTTAACACAAAATATTGAAATCCAACAGTCAATGAAGGGTTTTAAAGCTATGTGTAAGGCTCGGTGATGCCACAGATCAACAGTGAGACACATTACGTACTAATTGAACAATATTGAACCTAGATTCCAAAATTCCTCAAAAATCACAGCAAAAAAACCCTGAAAAGTCACAAAACATCAAAAAATTGGGAGAACATTCTATGGACAGATGAGTAGAAAGTTGAAATCCCATCACATATGGAGTAAACCAAACACAGAATTCCACTAAAAGAACATTATATCCACGGTAAAACATAGAGGAGGCAGTGTGATGTTGCAGAGATGCTTTACTGCTTCAGGGCAGGGCATAGGGATTGAGGAGAACATGCATTCTGTTCTCTCTGGAAAATTCTGAAGTAGAATGTCAGGTCATCAGTATGTGAGTTGAAGCTCAGGCAAGACTAGGAGCAGCGACAAAATGATCCCAAGGAGAAGAATTAGTCCATCTCTTATGGCTCAAAAAGAATCAAATCAAAGTTCTGGAGTAGCCGTAACATTGTCTGGACCTGAAACCCATTGAGATGGTGTGATGGGACCAGAAAATAATCGGCACTAAAAGCATTTCTGCAAAGAAGAGTGGTCCAAAATACCACCACATTGATGTCAGAGGGCATTTTTTTTTCTTATCAAATAAAATTACAGTTTAAAAGCTTATGTTTGTTTTCATTGAGGTTGTTTTATGTTACATTTAGTTTGAAGATTGGACAAAGTTTAGTCTGAGAAAGCAAAAAAAATAAAATAAAAAGGGGTTTGGGCTACAAAAGATGGAAAAACTTTATTAGGACTATCTTTCATATATGCTTTTATTTCTTGAGGGTTCATTTTAAATTATCATTAAAATAAAATATCGTTTCATCAACATATTCCTTCTATTTTTTAAAACACCAATTGCATTAAATTGCATGCTAATAAAGCAAACTGGCAAAAGAATCAAGGGGAGGTAGGGAGAGCTTGGAGTTGGTGTGCGTGCTGCACTGGTACCTGTAGTACGATGGGAAGCTGCTCTGGAGGGTTCCTGTTCTCCACACCCATCGTCAACCATACCTGAAACGCCGTCAGCTGCTCAGCAAAAAAGGGACTATGCTGTGGACAAAAAGCACAAACACACACATCACTTAATCAGGATTTTATAGAATTTATTTTTAATAATTTTGCCTCTAATGGAGGTAACGAGGCCGTCTGCACTGAGCTTTTAATTTCATAAAGAAGCTGACACAAAGAGCTTAGCAGTGACACAGGGCTGCAGCAGTGACATAAATACTGATCTATGGTTATTTCCTCTCTCTCTCTTTGCTGCTGTGGCAGTTTATCTGATTGATTGCTTTCAGGTATGCAGAGTGTTGAAACTGCAGTGAGGAATGATGAAAGCGTTGCGCTGTTGATTGATGTAGAGAAGAGAGTTATCAATGCGTTATTGCTAAATTAATTTGTGCATAATCAATGTTTTTAATGTAATACATACAATGAATCATTGATACACGAAGGTGCGCTTAGCAGAAGTAGACATAGATTACAGACTGAAAATGGACCAAGCAGGTTTTAAAGAGTTAAATGTGAGGAGGTTGAATCATTCTGTTTGTTATTACCTGTTATTAGACTTGACAGCCGTTCATACGTACTGCTATGATAATTTGATATCATATAGGAAAGAAAAAAAGTTTTTCTCTTTTATTTATGTTGTTAAAATGCAAGTACAGTTTGCTTTATTTGTAAACAGACTTTTTTTAAAAATTTGGTTCGTTTTCCTGCTAATTGTTTTACAACTAGGAGTTTAACAGCTTCATTTTGTTATTTTAAAGGTAGGTAAAATGATCTATAATAATAAAAATAATAATGAATAATGACGACAATGGTGCAATATAATGCTATTTTTCTAAGCCGATAATCAAAATTGTCATACTATTCAAACCCGAAACACCACATTGTGAAACACATCATTGTGCAAATACAAAAGCTACATGAGTTTAGGTACCCTTTGCCGAACTTAAGAAGAACACCTGATGTTAAATGAACTCTTTTATGCTTTCACGGGGAAAACATTTCATTGGAAACTTATTTCTTTGCATATTTTATTTGGATCAAGCACATTTTTAGACGGAAAAGAGAAAATGCTGTATTTCATGGAAAATAGTCGATATTAATTAAATTAGCGCAACCTTTTAGGAAAGCATGTTTTTAGAAAACAATCAGACAATTTAAGTTGTCACAAGTTGAATAATTGTTTTCCTCACAAGCTTTAATATTTAAAAAAAGTCCTACTTATCAAATAAGTCAGTAGCCATGGTTAATGACTCCTCCTCTGTGTCCCATTTGACATGTGGTATCCCCCAGTGCGCCGTCCTTGGCCCCTTACTCTTTGACAATGGGTCAAACTATAAACAGGTTCAGTAACATACAAAAAGAAATGTTACTGAACCTGTTTAAATTGAGACTCAAAATTAACTTGACCAGACTGTTTAGCAGGACATTAAAGGGTTAAATTCAAAAACACAGATTAATATGTGTTTTTGAACATATTAAAAACACAGATTAATATGGTCATTTTGATTTTGTGCTGCACTTCAAAATAGTTTTCTTTTTGGAGTATTTAAACTCTAATGGCTAACAAAAATATATACTTTGTGTGCAGGATATAACTTGGAGAAGTAAAATAGCAAAATTTTAAAGATTTGTTTTTGAGCTTTAACAGAGACATGAGAATGTAAGAAAAATGAGGAAAACTGTTGAAGCACATCAGAAAACAACTAAAGGCCTCTGAGAATAGACAGAAAGGGGAGATCTTCTTCAGTAGTCTTCGGAGGCTCAATTACACCGGTTAAGTGGCTGTCAGGAGGAAGGAGAGGAGGAGGATCAAGGATGCTTAAACTGCTCCCAAGGGAGTGATGGAGAAGATGCCCACCTCCGAGGGCCAGGTGGAGAGAAGAACAGGCCCAGATAAAAGTGCTAACATCAGGGGAAAGCTGCTCTGGTCTGGTACCTCTCATTATTTTCAGAGTTTTCTGATGACTTTGTTCTACCAATCATATGTTGCAGCTGTCTGGTGTCTTGAGTTGATTCAGCTATCTCATCAGCTCAATCAGGCTCTCACAGAGGGCTTTGTGTCTCACTCAGCATCTCCATCATCAGTCTCCAGCAATATCAGAAAATGTAACAATAAACAGTTACTTCAAGTTAGTATGAAAAGTCAGCAACTCTAAATCTGAGCTCATGGTTTTCTAATGGAAAGTAGTGGACTTGGGGATGATAGATGGTTTTCTTGTTCACAAAAGATGGAAAAATGGACCATGGGATGACCAGGTGGTTTGGTGCAGCATCATCTGTAATGCAGGTTCTGTATTGACCTGTCATTTTTAAATAACAACTCAGCTGTCGAGTAAATCTTTCAATTTAACAGTGGATCAACGCTCCAGGCGTCACCTATGAGCTTAGGGTAGTGACTAAAGAATGAAGGTGCAGATACAAGTTGCTGAAATTAGCTTTTTTCTTATGGGGGGGGGGGCTCCCAGGAGAAAATCCAGTTTGAGGAGCTCATATATTTGGAGGGTGCTTGGCTCAGAGACCTCACTCTTCATGTTTTGAAGCAGTAAGCAGTAATCGAGTTGGTTTAGTCTTCTGATCAGGATGGTCTCCCTTTGGAGATTTTCAAGATATGCGCAACTGGGGGGTCTGGAGATCTGGAGACCCAGATCTACCTAGGAATTCTCCAGGATCCCCTGGATCAGTGGTACTCAAACTTTTTACACCGTGTAACACCTCAGAATATATCTGGCTCTCCAAGTACCACCATTATGACCCATGTAAAAATACATTAGTAGAAGTAGGTAAAACTATTCACGTAGTTCAAACAGAAGAAAATGATATTCCCAATAAGAATATTATTTATTCTTGACTAGTCAGCCACAACCACACAAAGTGCGAAGGAGTAGCACTAGAAATGGCCCTTAGTCTCACATAATTATAACGCAAAGGGCAGCCCCTCACACACATACAGTAAGCACATCTAACAGTTGAGAACATTAACAATAACAACTGTAAGTCCCTGTAAATGCACATTTAAAATTTTATGTAACCTGAGTCATATCTAGTTATTCCCCGTTTGCTGCAGGTTGATGCGGTTGATTCAGGGATGCGGCTGTGTTCACTGTCTTCCACTGCAATTTCTACAACGCTGCTAATAATATTCTCCTCCTGACCCACATTTATCTTCCTTAATATTCCCGTTTGAAGCCACGATTGCGTTGTTATTAAACCAGTCGTAATTTTAGCTTCATCCGCTTACTGTCTTCTAGTCTTCACGATTTAGCTTGTAACAGCTTGGCGCACGAGCCAAAACCCGACTAGCAGGCTGATGTCTGAACTAAAAAACGACAGGAAAGGCTTAACTTATTACATTATTTTCATTTCATTCATCATAGTATTTTGATAGTATTATATGTCTTTAAATTAATCTTATCTAATTTAGTAAAAGTAGGCAATTTCAGAGCTTCCTTCGCGTACCTCAAGAGGGAGCCTGCGTACCACCAGTGGTTCGCGTACCATAGTTTGAGAACACCTGCCGTAGATCACATGGAAAATGTTGCCGGAAAGAGGGACTTTCACTTTTGAAATACCCTGCTGGGTCTACTGCTGCTGACCCAAAACCAAATACGCAAATAAGAGAGGTAGGGAGGGAGGAAAGGAGGAAGGAAGGAACAATGTTTTCCACTTGGAATGAACTCTTTGTGTCTGAAAAATTAGTGGAGACGTTGTAGGTGCAGTTGGTGAAAAACGTGCAGTGCAAACAGGAACTGTTGATGTTTCCACCCGTCAGTGGTGGACAAATTAATTTATCACTACATAAAAAACATAAAGCGCCAACCATACTTTTGCTCAAAAATACACAGACCTTTTTTTTCCCCTCTGAAGAAAAGGTGGAAAGATTGAAGAGATATAAGTTGTTTTTTTTCGCGTACACACTTACTCTGAAGGCTGTGCCCTCCTCAATGATGGTGGGCAGCTGAGAGAGACAAATGTCCACAGCCAGGTCCCATGCTTGCCTGGAGAGAATTGAGACACACATAAATCATCTTATAATCGCCACAGTTCCTTACAACAAATAATTCCAAATCATCCATATTTGTATAACCTGGGGCTAAATAGATGCAGCACCATTAATACTAATTCTCCTCAGCACAATCCCCTCTTTCATTCATCCCTGTGCATGTACAGCTTGAAATATCCAGCCCAAGGTCCTGGAGAGGGCAGCAAGGAGCCTTAAATCCATTTCTAAACACCAGAGTTCTCTTGTGGTCATCATATCTAATTCATGGCGTTACGTAACTTACATCAAACCTTATCACAGCTTCTCTGTTCTTTCTGTTTGTCTCACTTTCCTTTGACAATCCGTCTCTTCAAGGAACAAACAGAGCTCAAGGCCTAGATGTGGAAATTCTACCCCTTGGTTGGCATGACTCAGGGGGTTGAGTCATGTTTCAAGCAGATGCAACATGATGTCATGTGATACTTAATGAGTGGCATGGACTTTCTGGTGTACGTACCAGATTGATATATATATATTTTTTTTTTTCTTTATTGAAAGCAGTCTTTTTTGAAGAGAAGATATTCTTGAGAAAACAAAATTCTGTTCTCCTGCCAACAACTTATGGTGATGAGGGTCATAGGCTAAATAAATCAAGTCAACATACTGTATACTGTGTTTTTGTGATTCGTTCTCTACACACTCATTCACTGTCTCTCTCTCGCTCTCTCTATATCTGCTCTGAGCGGGCTCAAAAATCAACATTGAGAACTACTAATGAATATCATCTTAATCATGTGGCTAAATTTGAAGAATAATTTCCTTAATGCAGGCGCTAAGGATCTGTCCCTGAACATATGTTCAGTAATGTTTCTCCTACCACTCAAATGTTAGCTCTTTAAGGTGCGTATGGAGCAGTAAGGATGAAATGAGCCCTTGGATTTAGAGAAGTTTGAGTTTAAATGAATGCCACACTGAACAAAAACAAGTGAAATGTAAACAGGCAGGAAAGCAACTCATTGGCGAGTTCCTGTCGCCATTATGTTTACTTGAAATGAATCAAACTGCCAAGTATGAAGAGTAAATGGTTCAAAAGACAGGAACGAGAGAACGAGAGATAGAGATAGTATCAAGCACAAGAGTGCTTCCATATTGCAGCCATTACTAAAAATGTGTTTTGCCACCTCCAAAATATTTTTCCTGCCAAACATATAGAGGATGTGTGGTCTGAACAGAACCCTCAGCAGCCACTGCCTTAAGACATTACAGATTCCTGATCCACCTCAGAAATGATAGCACAGACCTGAGAAATATCCTCTCGGCACAAGCAATCAGGAAGACAAAAAAAAAATTAAATCAAAGGAGCAAAATTTCCCATAATAGCATATTTAAAGTACAGACCAGTCAGAGAGCTCAACCAGCAGTGTACAAAACCAGACAAAAAGTAAATGATTCTTCATCAATCGTAACTGAGACTAATGTTTAAAACTATCAGGATTACAATGTGAAGTCATAAGAATTGTGTTTTCTTCCACGTCATCTGCTAAGAGCTTTCAATACTCTGAAGTAATAGTGATACTGAATGTTCTATTATTCCATGCAGGGCAGTATGGTGGCGTAGCAGTTTGAACAGTTAGAACTCATGACAAGACGGATCTGAGTTTGAACCGTAGCAGAAGTTTGTATGTTCTCCCCATGTGAATTGGGCTCCTGTGGTTCTGGAGGTTGTCCGTACAGCGAGTACCCTGCCTCTCCTCCGCCTTTGATTTAATCATAATAATCTGTAATTTTTCTTGTGCTATAAAAAGTGAGGTACACAGATTTAAACTGCAATGATGATCTATCCTTTCACATTCTTTTTCTTTTATCATAATGGATGTAGGGCATCTGAATTGTACAACGTGGACTTATGGGCTCCATTAATTTTTTAGATTTCATAATTTTATTTTCTGGGGATTGGAGCTGGGAAGAAATGATGCCAAAATATCCGTCCCTGTTGGCCTTTATGCAATCCAACAGCGAGAAGGCAAGCGGATAGAGCTGTTTGGAGAGGACATGCTGACAGGGAGGAGGCTGCTGTAACTCACATGATGCCTGCCAATACGAATGAATAACTCACGACCAAAACCTGTGCGTGTGTGTGTGAGCGTGATAGAGAGAGATGAGGGGAAGGCTAACAACAGAGGAATATAGGAGACCAGTTGGGAGCTGACTAAGCTCTTTTTCCTGTTGCCTGCAGAGTGATGCAGAGACGTTCACTCCCATATAAACAAGACACACTCCTACACTGAAATAGCCTACAAGGGATCAATCAGCCATTGGTTTATGGTGATTCACACACACTGAAAAGCATTAACATTAAAACCACTCAGTCACCTTTTTGTCAACAAAATTGTGAACACACTGTGTATTCTGAAATATTTCTATCAGAACCAGCATTACTTTTAGCATTTTGCACCAGCATTAGCCTTTTCTCCCATCAATGAAGGTAGTGTCACTGGCTCACAGTTTCTAACCACTGCAGACCAGGAAACACCAACAAAACCTGCAGGTGTGGAGAAGGTCTGACTCAGTGATCTAAGCAAAACTTGAACTTGAGCACAAAATGTTCACTTATTGCCTAAAATACCCAAACAAATAGCAGGTGCCATGGTGTAAACATAATCAATGGTATTCTGGCTTCATCTGACATTGGTTAGAATGTTATGGCTGATCGATGTAAACTGTGGGTAAAATTGGATGAGTCAGTGATTTCATAAAGTATCTTCATTTGAATTATTTTATTTGCTTATCTTTTTCCCTCACCATCACTGCCCCCCATCTATGATCCAAACATTGATTTTTTAAAATGCCTCTCGTCTCTGGTGCATACATATATTATCCATCCCTCTGTTTTATTCCTATATTCTTAAAGCAACCCGGTGTACTTTATTCTCTCCTCCTTAACGTTTGTCTGTGGTGCTGTGAAAGAAAGTGCAACCCTCAATTACTTTGGTGTTAAACAGTGCAATATAGCTCCCGTCTAAAATAATAGGCCACTACGAGCAAAAAATAAAGACTTATATTCCTGCACAAGGAGCAGTGTTCTTTATGAAAGTGATGGCAGGGTGTTACACAACAATTTGCTCCTCAAGGCAGAGAGAGATAGAGAGAGAGAGAGAGAGAGAGAGACAAAGAGAGCTCATTTATTCTCCTTTTAAACATGGGTAATGGGTAATGAGAAAATATGAAGGTCAAATCAGTTGGATTGCAGAAACAGCAAGAGCTTCTGATTCACATCGCGCGAACAGGGACAAAACTCCCCCTCACGCTTAGATTTATGATGTTTAATAATTAATGACGCTACTGCGGTTGAAGGTTTTGTAGCACCACTGTTTTCAAACTAAATACACAATGTTGACCACACAGTCTTGATGTACTTCCCAGACAACAGGTGTTATGTTTGCTGCCATAATTCATGGGCGGGGGTTATGTTCGTGTTTACTCAACTCCACATTCATCTTTTGTCTTTCTGAGCAGCACTCAGATGTCAGTTAAGACAGTGTTATATCGGCCTTTGCTATGTAGCCAGAGAGCAGCACATAAACCTGGATATCTGATTTTCTGATTTATTGAGATGTTGTGAATTATTAACGCATTACTTTTTTTTTTCCTGTATGATTGCGAGTTAAACTTTGAAGAAAAATGACTGCATACAGTGTAGTTGGATTACACAGTGAAATGGCGGATGGATCTGATTTTTGATGTTTTTACAGTAACTGGACTGTTGGATGAAACTGATAAATCATGCTCTACGCTTCTATAGAAGTTGTGACACCCATACTTAGCCATGATGATGAGGTTCTCACCAGTGAATTTACCTCAATGTCTTTAAATATTATTGTCCGTTCCCTTTAGGGGTCACAACACCAGATCATCTGTTTCTATCTTGCCCGGCCCCCTACATCTTCCTCTGCATTTTTTTTTTCACCATATCCCAAAACCCCCTCTTTGGTCTTCCCTCTCTTTCGTGCCCGGCAGTTCCGTCGCTAACATCCTCCATCATTAATCACAATCTCTCCAAGATAGTGTTGAGCCATCTGGTTAAAAATTACACTACCCTGTCTCCTCGACACCTCCTTACCTCCACCATTATGTCATCAGGACCAACCAGCTTCCCACCCTTCATCCTCTTTAAATCATACTCTTTTTCATCTTTACTCATCTTTTGAATTTCCAGATTTACAGTTTTAACATTCTCAACCCCCACTCTCACTCTCTCTTTCCACTATCATCAGTTCTTCAAAATACTCATTCCATTTTTCCCTGACACTCTCTTCTCTTGTTAGTACATTTCCATTTTATATTTTTAATACCCCTAACCGGCTGCATATCCTTCCTAATTCGATCCCTCTGCCTTGCCAATTGGTACAAGTCCTTTTCTCCTTCCTTACTATACAACTTCCCATGTAACCCGCTCTAGGCCTCTTGTTGAGCTTTTGCTGCCTCACTCTTCCCCTTACGCAGTGCTTACTTTCTTCATCTCCCATGCTATGCTAGTTCTTTTTCTGCATATACTCTCCTGAACCTCCTCATTCCCTCATTCTAAACAACTTCCTGAAGTTCACATAACAGTCACATTCCACCATTTGATCTCCATTTGCTTTTTTCCTCTATTGTACCACCTAAATCCTCATACATACTACTATTCTATGCTGTCCGGCTACGTTTTCCCTTGTTACCAAGCTCTGTCAGATTACATCCACTACATCTAGATCTATCTAGATCATTAAGGAACAATATATTTGAATACACAATACTTGATGTATTCAAATATATTGTTCGCTAATTATCTAGATGCATGCATGTACTTGGATGCATACCAACTCATTTTATAAAGGAGAGATGCACGCCCCTCACAGATTTTTCAGCCACTCACTATAACTCTCCGCTTCTGACTGTGTTTTGTTTTGATTTCAACAATATAATTTTTCACACATCACAGCCACACCACAACCCATCAACCCATAGTGCATATTATCATGTCTTTGAAAAACTGGTCCATAGAGCTATTAGCTGAAATAAAATAAAATAAGATATAGAAACAAAAATGGACAGAATCCTTCTTTCTGACCCAGATTAAATTGGATAACTATGGTCCTAAACCTCTGGAGATTCTAAGACACATTTAGATATCAAAAACTAATTGACAGATAGACTTTTTAATGATCTGCAGTATGTAGCTAAGCAAGTAATTAATCTTCTTTATATAAAAAGGTGAACATACAATTTGACTGCTAGAAATTTAATTAAGGGAGCAATAGCAAGGTAAGACCCAAAAAGGAGATATTTAGGTTATTGGTCTATCTTCATTCTTCATGACTGTCTTCTAGTTTTGCATTATTCCAATGCCCTTGACATTGTTGTTGCATTATTTGGTATCTGCAGTCCATTCAGGTTGCACAGGTAGTCCAGCTCCTTCAGGAAAGCAAATCCATAAGTGCTGTTGCATAAGATCGGTCCATTGCATGAGGAGGAACAGGAGGAGCACTTCTAGAACACTACAATATGACCTCCAGTAGGCTTCTCGCTCGTGTGCATGTTTCTGACAAACCTGTCAGAATCAAACTCCATGAGTGTGGCAGGAGAGCCTGACGTCCTCTTGTGGGCCCTGTGCTCATAGCCCAGCACTTTGCAGCTCAATTAGAACAGCAGACTGGGCAGGTTTACAATTGGCATGAGTAGTTCTTTTAGGTAGGGGGGTGCATTGCCATGGATGCAGTGGTGAGTGAGGAGAGAGATCTTATAATCAATCCTGGTGGAGATGGGAAGCCAATGAAG